>SNQJ01S0047243.1:57748-105822 GCA_010110895.2 Picea sitchensis | reverse complement strand
TTTTGCTTCGGGGGCTTCGCCCCCGAACCCCCGCTGGGGGCTCTCTTGCCCCCAGACCCCCCAGCCGGGGGGATGGACCCCGCAGAGGGGGTACCCCCCCTCTGCACTCCCCCGGGTGGAAGAGTGTACATACTTATGGGCTGTAAATACTTCATGGGGTATAGACACGGCTGAAAGCAAAGGACCTCTGCATCAGGAAGATAATCAGGCTCCACAACCAACATACCTCAGAATATATCTTACAACACAATGAAGCAAAATATGAAACCATGTATGAAAGGAATGAAGCATAGCTAAGAGGGGTATAGAAAGCCCTTCACTCTAGCTGTGCAGCGTCTACTGCACCCCCGCCATAAGAAGAAACAGAGTTGGGAGATGAGCCTGCCCAACTCCAGAGAATAGAATATGTGACCGAAGCTCACCTTTGTCATGTCCAAGAAGAAAAATAACAAGCCACATAGGCCCCTAAGAAAGTACAAGAGGAAGTCATAGAGAAACACCGGGTTTCACCGTAGGAAAAAGATGACCTCCAAGAAAAGTTCGCAGAGGATAGAGCACAGATCTAGCAGGAGAAAGAAAAAATACTCATGGAATAGGTCAGAGTTAAATAAGTCGTCAATAGAGCACTTCAATTTGTGACAGGATTAGAACAAATGGAAGAAGACCCAATGGAAAGACAAGTAGGGAAGCTTTCTGAAGCCATTCAACAACTCCGACAAAGAATAGCAGAATCAGAATTACAAACAGTGCCAAGCACTCCGTTGGAAGTGCAAGACCAAAGAGAAGAAATTGCCTGAAGCATGGTATTGAGAATCAAGGCATTATCCTTGGAATGTAAACATCTTAGCAGTCAAAGTGCGCAGAATTACGAGGGCCTTACAGAGGACCCTGAGCTCAAGACATTAGAGTCACGGCTCCAAGAGACAAAATAACAAGCAACAATAGTGCAAGCATAGTTGAAGCTACCATCATCGGTCGAGAGGATGAAAAGAGCCTAGGAACATTGCACGTTTCAACAATAGGCCCATGCCATTCAGAGTAAGGTCATGGAAGTAACCTAGCAACTCCAGCCAGTGCAGGATGCAACTTGCATAATTTTTTAGGAGATTGAAGGACAAGATGCACAACTAGAACAAGTAGTCACCTCAGTTGAACAACGATTAGAAGGACCTGTCATCGAGAAGGTCATTTAGTATTTCATCGAGCAAGAGGCTCTAGTGAAGCAATAGGTCGAAGCATCTCGAGCCAAGCGTGAGGAATTTGAGGCAAAGTTGCCCAGATCAGAGTGACTCGAGACGAGTCACAAGTGAGTGTTGGGGGCCTGTTGGCCCTTGACCAAGTTTTGGAGAACTTGGGTCATGTTTGAATGATTTTGGGACTTTGACAGGCTGGTCAAAGGTGGAGCGCAAGGCGAAGTAGAGATCGTGGGATCTCGACCCCTTCTTAGGGAATTTTTGGGTCTAGGGTTTATGTAAGGGGCATGGGATGTTGGCCCATGGGTTTACCCATGTTTAGGCCCTTTTGTAATGTATAAATAGATAGTTAGGCGATGTAAGTAGGTGGTGCTAAGTTCTAGAGTTTGATATATTTGATTGCAAAGGATTTGTTCATATTTTGTGTTAAGAACTTGCATAGCTAAGTGCAAGTGATTGTAAGAAGCTTGTGTGAAGATTGTAAGAAGGCTTTGTGATTAAACCTAGCTCGGGGAAGGAGGATCTGGCGAGGTGCACGCAGATCTCTTGTCCTATGGGGAGTAGGTTCTTGTGGCTATGTTCTTGTAAAATATTGAGAGAAGACAATAAAGAAGAGAAGAGTTGGTGGACGTAGACCCACACTGGGGTGAACCACGTATATCCTGTGTTGTGGTTGCTTTGTGCTTATGCTTGTTATGTGATTGTTGTGATTTATACTTAGTGTAGTGATCTGTTTTTTAGATGAATCTGATATGATATCTTAGTGCTTTGTAATGTGAATGATGTTAGATAAGATCTATTTCTATATGTTAAGTGCTTAGATGTATTAGATCTTGTTGAATACTGCACTGCTTTGTAATTAGGGTTTTCTCCTGCGGAGTGAATATTGATGAACGATAACTATTAAGTGCTATGTTAAGTGTTGTAATCACATATTTGTGTCCCAGCTAGGTTGTATACATTTGAGTCCTGCAACACCCCCTACCTCTACCTCGGGTGAGACTTCATCTGCTTCGCAGGTGTTGCCAAAAGGGCCAGTAGTTAGGGTTTTTTTGTTGCACTATTGAAGCATTGAACCCTAGGTATTCCCCTGTCCCAACACCCAGTGTTCAACATGGATCTCCTTCGCTCTTATTTCCCACCATTATTGGACACCTCAGAAGTAGCAGAACAACTGACACTAATAGAGCTCAACCCCAAATGCATACAATAGACATCTAGTGATCAGATTGTGGAGACTCTCATCCCCTGTACGTGGATTCTCATCCCTAGAGAGAGCCATATTGTAGTTGTGATGAACATAGGGGAGACTCTCATCCCATGTACGTGGATTATTAGAGTTGTACATGTGTAGGATGTGCACAATCATTCGATTGATGACCTTTGTTTGGCCATATGTTTGGGGCTGAAAAGAAGTGGATTTAGTGAGCTTGGTGTCCAATAGTGACCAAAGACTCGACCAAAACGTGCTGAGGAACCTGTTGTCCCAGTCGGAGATGATGGTCTGTGGTATCCCAAAATGGACCCACATTCGTTTGAAGAAGAGCTTGGAAGTATTTGTCAGGTGATATTCTTCTTACAGGCTGTGAGGATGGCCATCTTCGAAAACCGATCAATGACCACAAATACACAATCATTGCCTTGCTTGGTGGACGAAAGGCCAGACATATAATCCATTGGGATGGATTCCCAAGGCTTCCTGGGAGTAGGAAGAGGGGTGTATAAGCCTTGCTTCTTGATGGTTGTCTTGGAAATGGAGCTTGCAGTGCAAGATTGGATATACTTGATAACATCCTATCGAAGTTTTGGCATTAAAATTTTTTTTTGGAGAACGACCATAGTTTTCTCCACCCCAAAATGCCCTACCATCCGATTGTAGTGGGCTTCCCAAATCAACTTCACACACTCGCTTGTAGGAACACAGAGATGGCCCAGATGGCATAATAGTTCGTCCTAAATGTGAAAATTAGTGGCAGTCGCTCATGTACCCAAGAGTTGATAGGTGGTGGTGAAGTCCAGATCTTGTTGATAAAGTTGGGGCCACTCAAATGCCTAATGTCCACAGGAATGGAGCACAGTGGTGAGTGCAACCATGGGAGGTGAAATGAGGCAGTCAACAACATGATTTGAGATCCTTGTCTTATATTTTATGTTGAGATGGAACTACTGCAGGTAGGTGGACCATTTCTGATAGCGGTCATTCTGCAATTTCCCCTATGTCTTTATGAATTGCAGAGGCTTGTGATTAATGTGGATGATCGTCTCCTTTCCCAAAATGTAATGTTCCCATTGATGACATACTTATACAATGGAATACATTTCCTTATCATAGATGGGGTATTTTTAGAGAATATGTAAGAGAGTCTCACTTTGGTATGCCACCGGATGACCATGTTGAGTGAGAAGTGCACCTACAACATAGTCAGATGCATCTGTCTCAATATCGAATGGTAGTTGTAGATTGAGAAAGGATAGTACTGTAGTAGAGCATAAGCGATGCTTTTGATTATAAAATTCTTGTTTTTGTTCCTTCCCCCACATTAAATTTTCCTTACCACCGCCCTTGGTCACCTGGCTAAGGGCTCATGCAATATGGGAGAATCCCAACACAAACTGTTGGTAGAAGTTGGCTAGTCCCAAGAAGCTCCAAATATTAGTTAGTGTGGTCAGGGATGGCCAGTAACGGATGAATTGGATCTTAGCTGGATCAACATGCACCCCATTCTCATCAACAATGCATCCCAAGTATTGGACCCTGTTCATGCTAAAGGAGGATTTTTCCAAGTTGGCTTATAGCTTGTGTTGTTGCAGAGTTCTCAAAACCTATTGAATATGTCGCATGTGCTCCTACCAAGTTCTGTTCAAGATGAGGTTGTCATCCAAATATACCACCACAAAATAGTTGGTGAAGGGTCTCAATACACCATCCATCAACCTCGTGAAAGTGGTTGGTTGATCTAGATTATTTTCGGCACGAAATGAGAGTAGAGATATAACACAAAAATATAAAAAGATATTGAAAAAATGACAATAATATAACAAAGATATATCAGAAATATAACAAGAGGCACATATATACAATAATACACAATTTCTATTAATGTGCGAAATGTACAGAACTGTAAAAATACAAAATGAAAGACTCACAAGAATGGTGGTAGCTTATCTTTGAGAAGAGATGTGATGTCTACTCGCATTCGCAAGAAGATGATTGTTACAATGAGGATCCAAAGGCCTTTTTAACAAAATTAAAATTCAAAACCTTAACCCCAGAACATGAAAATCCAAAAGGTTTGTGGGCCCTGATGGGGGTAGTTGATATGTCAACTTCCTGGGGGCATAAATATTGCATATGATCTCCATTTGGGGCACTCAATACATTGTTGGAAAGGTCTAACCGAGAAGAACGATTTTGGACTGGCGTAGGCCAATGTTGTTGACCTTTTCCTGGGCCCCAAATCCCCAAAAACATCGTTTAGGGCCTCAAAACGGCCCCAGAAGTTTGGAGCGTGAAAAACTGTCGAAAAACTTCCAAGGTGGAAAACTGTTTTTCAAGCCACTGGAATAGTTGGGTGGCCACCGATATCCACCTAGATCACTGGTGCATTTTTTTAGCCAAAGGGAATGACCAACCATTCAAAGAGAACTTCTTTATATTTTAAAGTTGTTTTCCATACATAAGATGGTTCAATGGGACCTTGGTGGTAGCCATACTTTAGGTCAATCTTGTTGAAGAACTTTTCCCCCCTTGAGTTGGTCAAGAAGGTCATTAATCCTAGGAATTGGGTACCGATTCTTGACAGTGATTTTGTTTAAGGATATGTAATAAATGCATAGTCTCCAAGTCCCATCCTTCTTCTACACCAGTACAATAAGGATGTGCCCCTTTTAAAGAATCTCTTGGATCTGACACTTGATTTCGTTATTTTCCATCAATGAGTGACGATAGACTGGTCCATTAGGCAGAGGTGCATCGAGGATTATATCAATTGGATGCTTGACTTGGTAGTGCATCAGTATGATCTAGGTGGATATCAGTGGCCACCCACCTACTCCACAAGCTTGAAAAATAGTTTTCCATCTTGGCAGTTTTTCGATAGTTTTTTGAGTTCCAAATTTTCAGGGCTATTTTGAGGCCCTAAACGACGTTTTTTGGTGATTTGGGGCCCACATGAATATTGAAGCCACTCACCTAGGCTAGTGAAAAAATTTTCTTCTCGGTTAGACCTTTCTAATGGTATATCAAGCACCCCAAACGAATATTGTATGCAAAAGTTACGCCCCCAGGAAGTTGACGTATCAACTACCCCCATCGGGGCCCGTAAACCTTTTGGATTTTCATCTTCTGGGGTTAGGGTTTTGGATTTTAATTATGTTAAAAAGGCCTTTGTAGCCTCAGTGTAACAATCATATTCTTGAAAATGAGAGTAGTTGTCACATCTCTTCTCAGAGATAAGCTGCAACCATTCTAGCGAGTCTTTCACTCTGTATTTTTACAGTCTTTGTACATTTACTCTCATTAATAGAAAATTTTGTATTACTATATATCTGTGTTTATGGTTGCATATATAATACATCTATGTTATATTATTGGATCTCTAATATCTCTCTGTATATTTATTTATTATATCTCCGCTCTCATTTTGTGACGAAAATAATCTAGATCAGTGGTATCAAAGAAGACTGCTCTTGATTGTTTTTCAGTGCATGTCCCCCACGAGGTTTGAGTATAGCAAGTTGGGTCTTGAGATTGTCTCTCTTGAGGAAATTCACTCTCGCACACCCAAAAAATCCTCCATGGTGGAAGAAAATAAAAATGACGGAGAAAAAGATTCTATTAATTTGTTGCTTGAGAAAGCTCTCATGTGACAGAGGGACGAAATGATGGAGAATTTTTTCCACATCCTTCAACGTCTATTGATAAAAATAGGTGTATCTTCATCAAGCGACCACTTTAGAAGCACCTCACCTTTCAAGGTAATGGTTAATTTTGATATTCCCATATTTGAAGGATAGATAGATGTAGATGCCCTAGAAAAATGGTTAAATCTGCTATAAGGTTATTTCTCTGTTCATAATTTCTCCGATAGGGAAAATATCACCTTCACACTCCTTAAGGCTCTCGCCCATGTCAAACATTGGTGGGAGACTTAATTGAAGCAGAGTTCCACAAAGGAGTCTAGAATATATGGGGTCGATCCCACTTGGTATTTTTTTGTGGATGTGGTAAAGGAACAGTATTACCCTGTTGGAAACTATGAGGACCAGTACATGAGATGGACCACACTGCGACTAGAGAGGGGACAAGAAGTTCTAGAGTTCACCAATAGCTTCCATACCTTGTGCACCAAGTTGGGTACCAAAGACTCTGAACAACATTTGGTTATGAAATACCGTGGGGCTCTACACAGATACATCCAAACTGAAATGAATTTTCTGGACATCGCATTACTAGTCTAAGCCACAGGTAAAGAAGGGTTACAGAAAGACGAAGAAGGACACAGGAAAATGGTGTGATTTCCAAAAACTCCCCTGACACAACACCGATGAATGTCGCTCAAAATAGTCATTGGTGGCTAAGATCAAAGACAAGGAGCCAAACCTTGATTCAGAATCTGATTATGAAAATACTGGTAAAAGACAAATCATCAATGTAGAACCCACTGCTATTGTCGTGACTGCAACAATTCAACCAGAAGAACCAACAGATCCTGAAGAGGGGGATCGTATTTTTCATTCACATGTGTGGGTGAAGGGGACCCCACTGCATTTTATTCTTGATAGCAGAAGCCAAAAGAACCTCATCTTAGCAGATATCGTCAAACAGTTGGGATTGTCAACAACACCACACTCCCAACCATACGACATCAGGTGGCTTCGTCGGGGATGAGATCTTCGTGTCAACCAACAATGTCGATTGTCATATGGCATCCAACCCTTCAAGGATGATGCATTATGTGATGTTTCCCCACTATATGTCTATGATGTTCTCTTCGTCCAACCATATATGTGGAAAATCCATGTTGTTTATGAGTCTCGACCACGCAATGCCATTGTTTCTCTAAGGGGTCATCTCTATAGAATACCAGAGGTAGTTCCTACTATTGTTCCACCTAAACAGTTTCGCAAGGTATTATATCATACTAAATTTTTTTATGCTCAATATAACTCATTGGAGAGTTAAAGTTTTATGTCTTCCGGTTGTTTTTTCCAAAAGCTTGGTGAGAACTCCCTTCCAAAAACTTGGCGAGAACTCCCACAACAAAATTCCATAGGCAAAGTACATGTATTATTGCAAAACTCCAAGAGACCATAAGGGGATAAGTTGTTTGTCAATACGTGACACTTATTATAGCGGGGTCCAATTCACATGGTATGGTGAGAATTTGTCTATATAAGGGAAGGGAAGTGAGTGAAGTTAAAAAATGTCATGTTGAAGTGAGTCACGTTAAAAAATGTCATGTTGAAGTGAGTGAAGTTGTCATGTTAAAAAAGTGTTGTAGTTTAAATGTGTTATGTTTTTGTTATTTTTTGTGTATTTTTTTTGGAGATATTTATCCGAAATCTGATGATATATTCGAGGAGATATTGTTGGATCTGTATATTTAAATGGTTAAATATATATATTCTAAATACTTTAGGAGTTTTCCGATGAGTAAATTTTTTATATCTTGCAATTATTTTTTCCAAAAACATGACCAGAACTCATAACAAAATTCATAGGCAAAGTACATGTATTATTGCAAAACTGCAAGAGACCATAGGCAAAGTATATGTATTATTGCAAAACTCCAAGAAAAAAATTCCATGAGTGAAGTACATGTATTATTGAAATTAATTATCCAACGAGAATTATTATTGTGGGGACCCATGTTTGTCAATCGTGGACAATTATATGGTACGTTGACAAGAAGGCAACCTCATAATTTGTGGAGGAGGTAATGGTCACAAGGGGTAAGTTGTTTGTCAATACGTGATAATTATTATTGTGGGGTCCAATTCACATGGTATGGTGAGAATTTGTCTATATAAGGAAGTGAGTGATTTTAAAAAGTGTCATGTTAAGCGTGATAATTATTATTTATTATTGTGGGGTCCAATTCACATGGTATGGTGTTTGTCTATATAAGGAAGTGTGTGAAGTTAAATAGTGTCATGTTAAAGTGAGTGAAGTTAAAATGTGTCATGTATTGTTGGATATACATATTTGAGTGGTTAAATCTGTATAATTTGAGTGTTTTAGGAGTTTTTCAACACACTAAATCCATTTGTGCATTCAAAAATGCAATTTAAACAACATAAAGTTGTGATTTTGTGCAGAATTATTTTGCAGGATTCCGACGAAGAGGGAAAAATGTAAAACAATTAGACAACGCCTTCAAAAGTTGGTTTGCATGGTTAAATGTGCCATAGGATTTCATTAAAGTCAAATAAAAATCTTCTTGTAAAAATTTAGTGGTTAATTTATTCATTTCTACCTAATCTTCCAAAGATCAAATTTAAGGAATTGTAAATTGGTTTAATTGTCTTATTAAATTGGGGTGCATGAGGGGTGTTAACTAACATTGTTGTTTAAATTAATGATTCAAAGTATGTCTTTGTAGTGAGAGTCATGTTTCAAAGTTAATTAGCATACCCCCGAATTGGGGGAAGGGAACATTGAACATAATGGGTATATATGTTGGAAATGAACTACAGTGTGTTGCACTGTTATTACTCACCTTACTTAAATGAATGAAATTGTACTTAAATGAATGGAATTGTACTTACACTATGTTACCAATTTATCAATATTATTACAAGATTTATCTGAACCTTATCCTAATAAGGGTTCACATAAATCTAAAAAAATGGCATCCACATTAAATTAAAAAATGTTATCCACATTAATTTGGTTCTCTAAAGATTTAATGAACATCCACATTGATTTGGTTCTGCGAATATTTATATTACATTTTGATAATATTTTTTCTGTTTTCTTAGAAATAAGTTTTTAATTTAATCTAATATTAGAATTGATTCATCTTTTTTTTTTTTATCATTGATATAAGTATATGACCCATCTTATTGCCCGTAAATACATTTGACTACTCTCAATGTACCCCTATACATTGCTTTATCATGGCTTAAACAATGAAATTTTATGTGCTCCCTTCCAAATAAGAAGGCAATGGGAACTTAGAAAAGCTCCTTACACACGATAATATAAAATAAATTCACTCAAATATATTTCAGAAACTGGTGTTTGTTGATGTAATGGGAAAATCAATGGAGGAGACTGCAATTGCAAGAGAACTCAATAGCATAGATAATTACACTATGTATTTCACAAATTCATATTCATTCATATTACACTATGTATTTCACAAATTCCTATTTCAAAAAAAACATCAAATAAATGATTTCATTCCACAAGTAGAACTATTCAAAACGATGGAGTTTACTACTTACCACTAGTCTAAAAAATCATCGATTAATTATGATCAATATTTTTAACACATGATTTTATCTTCACTCTGTTAACACAATCTTCGGATTTCAGAAAGTATAGATTGCAAACACAATACATGTAATAAACCACCTTAACCAAAAGTCTTCCTTCGGTTCTTCTGTTTCTATTTCTTAATTTATAATCTTCAACTACTTATTAGAATCATTTAATATCTTATTGGCAACATGTTATGGTTACTATGGTGGCCATTCATATGACAATTCATAGATGATATTGGTCTCCAAAAGTTTATATGGAATCTGGATGGAACATGATGCCAACTTCTAAATACTCTTATAGAATTGTTGTTGGTATTGCATGATGAATTCCATTATACCACACTACTTCACATTCATGGATTGAAAGTTGAAACATTTAAAAGTCCTCCTCAAATGTTTATAAATACCAGAACTCATTATGATGTCACAGAACTTGGTCACTACATAAAATTTGGATAGTGTAAAGGTATCATTTTTTGTTGTGGCAGATTAATTTTAAAGAAACAGTTTGGATAGTAGAGATTGGTTAGTAAAGATTTGATAGCTACCTCAGTTTTGTTTCCTATGTAAAAAAAAGGTGATAATGCAAATGCACGGAAAAGTGAAGAATCAAATCATACAGTATGTATAGAAGAGTTGGCTTTGCAATTAACCCTTTGGCATACTGTGAATCTTGGTACCAGGTGCACCAGACAATTGTTGTGCAATACAAAAAAATACAAGCACTGGGTGAAAGTGAGGATTATAAGTGATTTATACTTGCTCTATCATTTAATCCACGATTTCAAACTCATATTTTACAGTGAAAAAAAGAGAAGGAACTAAAACAACTTAAAGACAAATTCATTGGTCCTTCATGTGTTATGATATTTCAACATTGGTACTTCATGTATTATGATATCAACTATCTCTTGGCAAGCCAATTTGATTGGGAAATGTATAGGGTTGTTATTAGATAATAAAAGACAATGATCCATTGTATCCATTGCTCATTTCCATCAATAGAATGAATATTAAATAAACCCAAAAATTAGATGACAAGACTGTTAAAAATATAAATGGCGTTGTAGAGTGAGACCAACCTCAACACTCCTGGAGAGTTGTCCAAAAAACTCTGCACCCACAAGAAAAAAATGTAATGAAAATATTCATAGCCATACAGGATAAATATAAAACATGGAGGCTAAAATAATTAATTATTCAACGGACGCCCGATTGAAAAGCACAAATTACAAAACCCCAACTTTATATCTCTAGGCACAACCAATACTCCATTATGAGACATTAGAAATTCCATGGTCCCTTTTACCCTCCTAGGATACCGATTCCATGGTACAGAAAAATCCCACCCGGCTACAAGATTCAAACCCTGGATGTGAGCGATATTCAGTCCAATCTTACACATAAGGGAAATCATTTGGAGGGTTTCTTTGTGTCATAGTGTGAGTGGGGCATAGTAGGTGATGACAATAATGGCTACCACAAGCAAAATAATAAAAGACTCTAAAATGCACAACTTTCTAAGGGTTTCTACTACAAGATAATTTATGAAGCATTCAAGAAAACTCAAATTATTTGTAAAGATGAGAAAGGATAGGAAAAAGAAAAACTTGAAAGGATGAAATCCTCATCTGACTATAACTGACATCCTCGTCTAGTTTACTCTTTCCCATATTTATCAAAAGGGAGAAACAGAAAACTTACAAATGGCTCCATCACTCCAATATATAACTAAATGTGATAGGGTCCTTCCTCCCCATTCCACACTGTTCCAATTCTAGGATAGAGAATGTGTAACCGCCCTTCCAATTCTAGGACAGAGAATATGTAACTACCCTATTCTTCCTTGTTTCCTTTAGTTTAAAGCGATTACAATAGATTGTGTGAGATGCAACACAATATGCAAATCTTTGAGTCATTGGGTCACATTAAATACAGAGGGTGTATTTAAAGACTTTAAAAGAGTGCAGACAACACAGAGAGATGAGTCATCCTGTGCAAATAAATACATAGGCCCTGCAGATGGATGGTTGAAAGTCGATAATATTCCCCGTTGTTTCAAAATGTCGATTGATTCGGATTTAGGAGCAGAACGAACTTATTACAGGCTGAATACAATAAACACATAGATATGAAGAACAACAAAGATATCCAGTGTACAATATCTTCTATTGAATAAATGAAATAGGTTGAAACTGTAAAACTGCATAATTGAAACACTTGATTGAATGGTGGTAGTTATCTTTGAGAAGAGATGTGGCTGATACGCACATTTGTCTGAGCATAATCATTACAATGAGGCTCCAGTGTCATTTTTGATATTACTCATGAATGCCAAAACCCTAGAAATCCAAAAACCTAACCCTAGGCGGTGAAACACCAAAAGTTATGTGGGCCCCTATGGGTAAGTTGGTACCTCAACTTCCCGGGGTTGTAACATTTTCATACGACCTCCATTTTAGGTGCGTGATAGCTAGTTGGAAAGGTATTTTAGAGAAATACAAATTATGCAATCAAAATCTAACTTTGTCTACAGTTTGACTATGGCGAGCCAAAAAAATTGTTAAGGGCCCCAAAACGGCCCTGGAAGAACAACAAGATGTGCTGACATGAAAACATACAAAATAAGCCAGTTGGATTAGGTGGGAGGCCACCAGTATCAACTTGGAAGATGTGTAGGGCTTCAGATAACCTAGAAAGTGTAGAACCCGCCATTACAAAGAAGTACAAGAGAATGTGGTGAACTAAAACTATCAAGAGGAGCTAGTTGGAATAGGTGGGTGGCCACCAATATCCACCTAGATTAGTCCTCCCCCCTTAGGAAGTAATGGTCCCCATTGTGTTGAGTTCCCCCATCATGTGAGGAAACTTCTACTGAATTTGGCCCCGGGTGAGCTACTTTCCTTGGTGTATGAGCTGCCCTGCCTTGACAACCTGATAAAGTTGGATCCTCTGTTGGCGAGTGCCCTTGACCTGTGTGTCCACTATCTAATCAGTGGATTCTTGTTCCATGCATTCAGGGTTGAGATCTGTCAGTGTCATCCATTATGTGATCTTTGAGGTGTCCAAAAATGGTGGAAAATATGGCGGAAGGAGGTCCACATTGAACACTGGGTGCAATCCAAGGAAGGGTGGAGTGTTTAGCATAAAAGCGTTGCTACCCACAGCCTTGGTGATAGTGTAAGGACCATAGAAAAGTGGACGGAGCTTCCGATGGGGCCCTATGAGACCCTCCTTCTACAAATGTAACCATACTTTGTCACCAACCTGAAACTGGTGCGGTACCCTGTGTTGATCATGGCGTTGCTTGTACTTAGCATTGGATTTCTGCAAAATCTCATGGACCTGTTGGTGGATGTGTTGATTGTGCTCAATGAATCTCATGGCTTTGTCGGTCTCAGAATAAACATGGGATGAGTCTGTCTGTGTGGTGGCAAGAAGTAGTGCAACATTAATGGGACCCAAGGGTTGGAATCTCAACCCCACCTAAAATGGGCTATGGTCGGTGGAGCTATGGAGAGCCCTGTTGTAGCTGTGATGAACATGGGGGAGACTCTCATCCCATGCACATGGATGCTTAGAGTTGTACATGCGCAGGATGTGCACAATCATTCAATTGACGACCTTTGTTTGGCCATCTGTTTGGGGGTGGAAAGCATCAGATTTAGTGATCTTGGTGTCCAACAATGACCAGAGACTCGACCAAAATGTGTTGAGGAACTTGTTGTCCTGGTCGGAGATGATGTTCTTTGGTATCCCAAAATGGACCCACACTCATTTGAAGAAGAGTTTGGTAGTATTTGTTGTTGTGATTTCTTCTTGCAGGCTGTGAGGATGGCCATATTTGAAAACCGATCAACGACCACAAATACACAATCATTGCTTTGCTTGGTGGACGAAAGGACAGACATATAATCCATTGAGATGGATTCCCGAGGCTTCTCGAGAGTAGGAAGAGGGGTGTATAAGCCTTGCTTCTTGATGGTTGGCTTGGCAATGGCACATACAATGCAATATTGGATATACTTGCTAACGTCCTATCGAAGTTTTGGCCAATAAAAATGTTTTTGGGGAATGACCATAGTTTTCTCCACGCCAAAATGCCCTTCCATCCGACTGTAGTGGGATTCCCAAATCAGCTTCACACGCTCACTTTTAGGAACACAAAGATGGCCCAGATGGCATAACAGTCTGTCCTGAATGTGAAAATCGGTGACAGTCTCTCTTATACCCAAGAGCTAATAGGTGGTGGTGAAGTCCAGATCTTGGTGATAAAGTTGGGGCCATTTAGATGCCTCATGTCCATAGGAATGGAGCACAGTGGTCAGTGAAACCATGGGAGGTCGACTGAGGCAGTCAACAACACGATTTGAGATCCCTGTCTTATACTTTATGTTGAGATCAAACTTTCGTAGGTAGGTGTACCAGTTCTGATAGCAGTCATTCTGTAATTTCCCCTGTGTCTTTATGAACTACAGAGGCTTGTGATCAGTGTGGATGATCATCTCCTTTCCCATAATGTAATGTTTCCATTGATGACATGCTTATACAATGGAATACATTTCCTTGTCATAGGTGGGGTGTTTCCGGACAGTATCTGAGAGTGTCTCACTATGGTATGCCATTGGATGACTGTGTTGAGTGAGAACTGCACCTACAACATAGTCAGATGCATTAGTCTCAATATCGAATGGTTGTTGCAGATCGATCAAGGAGAGTACTGTAGCTGAGCACAAGCGATGCTTCTAATTATCAAATGCTTTTTTTTGTTCCTTCCCCCACATTAACGTTTCCCTGCCACCACCCTTGGTCACCTAGCTGAGGGCCCATGCAATATGGGAGAATCCCAAGACAAAATTTCGGTAGAAGTTGGCCAGTCCCAAGAAGATCTGAAGCTTGGTTAGTGTGGTTGGGGCTGGCCAGTAACAGATGACTTGGATCTTAGCTGGATCAACATGTACCCCATGCTCATCAATAATGTATCCCAAGTATTGGACCCTGTTTATGCTAAAGGAACATTTTTCCAAGTGGTCTTATAGCTTGTGTTGTTGCAGAGTGCTCAAAACCCGTTGAATATGTCGCATGTGTTCCTCCCAAGTTTTGTTGAAGATGAGGATTTCATCCAAATATACCACCACAAAAGAGTTGGTGAAGGGTCTCAATACATCATCCATCAACCTCATGAAAGTGGCTTCTTGATCCGGATTATTTTTGGCATGAAATGAGGGTAGAGATATAACACAAAAATATACAGAGATATTGAAAGAACAACAATAATATAACAAATATATATCAGAAATATAACAAGAGGCATAGATATACAATAATACACATTTTCTATTAATGTGAAAAATGTACAGAACTGTAAAAATATAGAATGAAAGACTCGCTAGAATGGTGGCAACTTATCTCTGAGAAGAGACGTGACGGCTACTCGGATTCACAAGAAGATGATTGTTACAATGAGGCTCCAAAGGCCTTTTTAACATAAGTAAAATTCAAAACCCTAACCCCAGAACATGAAAATCCAAAATATTTGCGGGCCTCGATGGGGGTAGTTGATACGTCAACTTCCCGAGGGCGTAACTTTTGCATATGATCTCTGTTTGGGGAACTCGATACACCATTGGAAAAGTCTAACCGAGAAGAACGATTTTCGATTGGCGTAGGCCAGTTACTTTGGAAATTTCTTGGGCCCCAAACCCCCAAAAATGTCGTTTAGGGCCTCAAAATGGCCCCAGAAGTTTGGAACCCGAAAAACTGTCGAAAAACTTCCAAGTTGGAAAACTGTTTTTCAAGCCACTGGAATATATGGGTGGCCACCGATATCCACCTGGATCACTGGTGCATTTGTTAAGACAAAGGGAATGACCAACCATTTGATGATACCTTCTTTATATTTGAAAGTTGTCTTCCATACATCAATTGGTTCGATGGGACCCTGGTAGTAGCCAAAATTTAGGTCAATATTGTTGAAGAATTTTCCCCCCTTGAGTTGGTCAAGAAGGTCATCAATCCTAGGAATTGGGTATCGATTCTTGACTATGATTTTGTTTAAGGATCTATAATCAATGCAGATTCCCCAAGTCCTATCCTTATTCTGCACCAGTACAATCATGATTTTTCAAGGGGAGGAGTTGGGTCTGATGTGCCCTTTTTGAAGAAGCTCTTGGATCTGACACTTGATTTCATCATTTTCCATCAGTGAGCGATGATAGACTGGTCCATTAGGCAGAGGTGCATTGGGGGTTAGATCAATTGGATGATTGAATCGGAAGTGCATCAGTATGATATAGGTGGATATCGATGGCCACCCACCTATTCCACGGGCTCGAAAAACAATTTTCCATCTTGGCAGTTTTTCAACAATTTTTCGAGTTCCAAACTTCTGGGGTTGTTTTGAGGCTCTAAATGACGTTTTTTGGGGATTTAGGGCCCATGTGACTATTGAAGGCAATCACCTAGGCTAGTAAAAAACAATTTTTCTCGGTTAGACCTTTCCAATGGTGTATCAAGCGCCCCAAACGGAGATTGTATGCAAAACGTACGCCCTCGAGAAGTTGACGTATCAACTACCCTTATCGAGGCCTGTAAACCTTTTGGATTTTCATCTTTTGGGGTTAGGGTTTTGGATTTTACTTATGTTAAAAAGGCCTTTGGATCCTCATTGTAACAATCATCTTCTTATAAATGAGAGTAGATGTCACATCTCTTCTCAAAGATAAGCTTCCACCATTCTAGCGAGTCTTTCACTCTGTATTTTTACAGTCTTTGTAAATTTTCGCTCATTAATAGAAAATTGTGTATTACTATATCTCTGTTTTTATGGTTGCATCTCTGATACATTTATGTTATATTATTGGATATCTGAGATCTCTTTGTATATTTCTTTATTATATCTCCACTCTCATTTCATGCCGAAAATAATTTGGATCAGTGGTATCAGAGCAGGATGCTCTTGATTTCTTTTCAATGCATGTCCCCGACGAGGTCCGAGTATAGAAATTTGGGTCTTGAGCTTGTCTCTCTTGAGGAAAATTTCTCTCGCACACCCAAGAAATCCTCCATGGTGAAATAAAAGACAAATGATGGAGCAAAAGATTCTATTAATCTATTACTTGAGAAAGCTCTCATGCGACAGCGGGACAAAATGATGGAGAATTTTTCCCACATCCTTCAATGTCTGTCGATAACAACATGAACGTACATCAAGCGACCACTTTGGAAGCACCTCGCCTTTCAAGGTACAAGATAATTTTGATATTCCCATATTTGAAGGATAGATAGATGTGGATGCCCTAGAAAAATGGTTAAATCTACTAGAAGGTTATTTCTCTATTCATAATTTCTCCGACAGGGAAAATATTAGCTTCTCACTCCTTAAGGATCTCCCCCATGTCAAACATTGGTGGGGAACTTACTGGGAGAAAATTTCCACAGAGGAGTTTGGAATATATGGGGCCGAGCCCACATGGGATTTTTTTGTGGATGTGGTAAAGGAACAGTATTACCCTGTTGGAAACTATGAGGACCAGTACATGAGATGGACCACACTATTGCAAGAGAGGGGCCAAGAAGTTCCATAGTTTACCAATACCTTCCATACCTTGTGCACCAAGCTAGGTATCAAAGACTCCGAATGACATTTGGTTATGAAATAGCGTGGGGCTCTACACAGATACATCCAAACTGAAATGGATTTTCTGGACATCTCATCCCTCGGTGCTGCCTATCGATATTTTGTTAAAATCGAGCATAAATTTAAGCACCGGAACAAACGGGAGTTCAGGTCTGCAAATCCACAACAACCAAAGTATGAGAAAGATGACCCTAACAAACAACTTCTTGAAAACCAGTCTAAGCCACAGCAAAAGAAGGGTCACAAAAAGGCGAAGAAGGACACCGAAAAATGGTGTGATTTCTACAAAATCCTCTAGCACAAAACCTATGAATGTTGCTCAAAATAGTCATTGGTGGCTGAGATCAAAGACAAGGAGCCAAACCTTTATTCAAAATCTGATTATGAAAATATTCGTAAAAGACAAATAATCGATGCAGACCCCACTGCTATTGTCGTGACCGCAACAATTCAACCAGAAGAACCAACAGATCCTGAAGAGGGGGAGCACCTTTTTCATTCAAAAATGTGGGTGAAGGGCACCCCACTAAATTTTATTGTTGATAGCAGAATCCAGAAGAACCTCATCTCAGCAGAGGTCGTCAAACAGTTGGGATTGTCGACAACACCACTCCTACAACCATATAACATTTGGTGGCTTCGCCAGGGAAGAGATATTCATGTTAGCTAGTAGTGACGATTGTCATATGACATCCAACCCTTCAAGGATGAGGTATTATGTGATGTTTCCCCACTGTATGTCTATGATGTTCTCTTGGGCCAACCATATATGTGGAAACTCCATGTTGTTTATGAGTCTTGACCTCATAGTGTCATTGTTTCTCTGGGGGGTCATCTCTATAGAATACCATAGGTAGTTTTTACTATTGTTCCACCTAAACAATTTCGCAAGGTAGTATCTCATACTACAAAATTCAGCTTCCTCACAATTTCTTCAAAAGGTGAAGAGAAGGACACTGCAACCACTACAATCTCACCCCAAGCACCTTCTATCCAAAAGAAGCAGGTCGACATGGTTGCATCAAAGTGCAAAGATTCCTTCTGCACACAATCTTCTCATGTAGCTTGAATTTTTGAACAAACTCAGCCTCTCCAACAATAGGTTTGTGACAGCCTTCTACAAACCAAACAGTGTGACGTTTCCAGCAAGGAAAGCAACTCACCCAGGTTAGATTCAATAATCGCTTTCTCCTCTCTCCCGAGAACTCAACGCAATGGAGACCATTTATTTCTAAGGAGGGAGGATTGATCTAGGTGGATATCGGTGGTCACCCACCTATTCCACAAGCTCAAAAAACAATTTTCCATCTTGGCAGTTTTTCGACAGTTTTTCGAGTTCCAAATTTCTGGGGCCGTTTTGAGGCCCTAAACGACGTTTTTTGGGGATTTGGGGCCCATGTGACTATCGTAGGCACTCACTTGGGCTGGTAAAATATTGTTCTTATATTTTATACCTTTCCAACGGTGTATCAAGCGCCCCAAATAGAAATCATCTGTAAAAGTTACGCCCCCGGGAAGTTGACGTATCAACTACCCCCATAGAGGCCCGCAAACCTTTTGGATTTTCATCTTCTGGGGTTAGGGTTTTGGATTTTACTTATGTTAAAAAGGCCTTTGGAGCCTAATTGTAAAAATCATCTTCTTGTGAATGAGAGTAGCCATCACATCTCTTCTCAGAGATAAGCTGCCACCATTCTAGCAAGTCTTTCACTCTGTATTTTTACAATCTTTGTACATTTTTGCTCATTAATAGAAAATTGTGTATTACTGTATCTTTGTGTTTATGGTTGCAGCTCTGATACATTTATGTTATATTATTGGATATCTAAGATCTCTTTGTATATTTATTTATTATATCTCAACTCTCATTTCGTGCCAAAAATAATCCGGATCACGGTACCCCAGTGGGTGAGGAGAAGATGTCTCTGTACTCTTCCACGATCTCGTCCACTTGCTTCTGTTGCAAAGAGAGGCTCTGTGTAGAGGCCAAGGATGTGGCGGAGACCTTCTACTTATTGTGAGAATGGATCACAAAGAAGACGAACTTATCGGTCTGTGAAATGACCTTACTTCATTGCTTAATAGAGATTAAAGAAATATCCGTAGGCAGCGCGACCTCTGGTATCCTGTACAATTGTCTACCCAAAGTAATAATAAAACTGTGGGGTGTAGACTCATACACAACATGACGCTTCGACAAATATGGTTGTCCTAAAATAACATCACAAACTTCAAGGGGATCAATATCACAAAATACCTCATCTTTGAAAGGCTTGATGTTGTAGGACATGCGACATTGTTGGCTGACACAGAGATATCTTCCTTGGCAAAGCCAACCAATGGTGTAGGGTTGAGGGTGCGGTGTCGTCAACAGTTCCAGTCACTTGATGACCTCTTCTGAAATCAGGTTCTTCTGACTAGCACTATCGACAATGAAATGAAGCGGAGCCCCCTTTACCCACATTTGTGAGTGAAAGAGGTGTTCTGCTTACTATGGTTCTTCTGGTTTGCTTGACCGGACTTTCATGGTAGCAACAATGGCACTGGGTTTAGCATCGATAATACGCTTCCCTTCTTAGGAATTTGATTCAAAGTCAGAATCGACCTCTGACTCAAAAGTCTTCAACTCAGCCACGAGTGACTGCTTGGAGCGACATTCTTCAGTGTTGTGACAAGGGATTTTATGGTACTCACACCATTTCCTTGTGTCCTTGTTCGTCTTCTCATTGCCCTTCTTGTGTTGCGGCTTGGACTGGTTGTCCTGAGACTGGCCATATTTTATTTGTACCTTTCTATGTGGGTTGGACCCACCTTTTCCCTACCTTGACTATGAGGAGTTTGTATATCCAAACTCTCACCTCTTTTGCTTAAATTTCTACTCGATCTTGAGAGCGTATCTATAAGTTGTACCCAATGAGGTGATGTCCAGAAACTCCATTTATGTTTGAATGTATCTATGAAAACAACCACGGTACTTGAGAACCATATGTCACTCAAAGTATTTGATACCCAATTTGGTGCGCAGGGTATGGAAAATATCGGTGAAATATGGTACTGTTTGGTCCCTTTCTTGACGCAGGGTGGTCCATTTGGTGTACTGGTCCTCGTAGCTTCCAACAGGGTAGTGTTGTTCTTTAATGGCATCTCGGAAGGAATCTCATGTAGGGGCAACACAAAATATTGTAGATTCATATATGGCCCTTTGGTTAGAGTAAGTGTCCCACCAATCCTTAACATGGGGGATGACCTTGAGGAGTGAAAAAGTAATATTTTCCCTATTGAAAAATTTGTTGACCAAAAAATACCCTTCGAGTAGATTCAACCACTTATCTACAAAATCTACATCTATCTGTCCTTCAAATAATTGACTATAAAAATTTACTTGTACCTTGAAGGGGGTTGCATGGCCACTTGATGAAGATGCTTCTCCTGTGGGCAGTCGCCGAAGGATCTGCGCAAATTTTTCCATCATTTCGTTCTTTTGTCGTGCAAGGGCTTCCTCGAGAAACATTTTAAAAGGATATTGTTCTCCATCATATTTATTTTCGTCTACCATGGGTTTTTGTCGGGCTTGGTGCGACCGAACTTGCAAAGGATCGATTGGTTCGAGTCCCAACTTCTTGTACCTAGATCTTGTTGGGGACATGCACGAAGAAAAATGAATGAATATCATACTACTCTGATACCACTGATCTAGATTTAGGAGAAGAATGAATTGATTAGTAGACTAAATACAATAAACACAGATATATGAAGAACAACACATATATCCAGTGAACAATATCTTCTATTGAATAAATGAAATAGGTTGAAACTGTAAAACTGCAAAACTGAAACACTTGCTCGAATGGTGGTAGCTATCTCTGAGAAGATATGTGGTTGATATGCACATTCGTTTGAGCAGAATCATTACAATGAGGCTCGAAAGGCCTTTTGACATTACTCATGAATGCCAAAAACCTAGACATCCAAAAACCTAACCTTAGGAGGTGAAACACCAAAAGTTATGTGGGCCCCTATGGGTAAGTTGGTACCTCAACTTTTCGGGGTTGTAACTTTTGCATATGACCTACGTTTTAGGCGCGTGATAGCTCATTGGAAAGGTATTTTAGAGAACTACACATTATGCCATAAAACTCTGACTCTGTCTATAGTTTGATTATGGAGAGCCAAAAAACACTATTAAGTGCCCCAAAATGGCCCTGGAAGTACAACAATATGTGTTGACATGAAAACATACAAAATAAGTCAGTTGGATTAGGTGGGAGGCCACCAATATCCACCTGGAAGATGTGTAGGGATTTAGAAAACGTCGGAAGTATAGAACCCACCATTACAAAGAAGTACATAAGAATGTGTTGAACTAAAACTGTTAAGAGGAGCCAGTTTGAATAGGTGGATGGCCACCAATATCCACCTGGATCAATGACAGAATAACTAATAAATCTGGGGATGTAGGTGATACATCAAAAAACTCATCACAGACATATGCAGACAACATGAAAACCATAGTAGACCTCATAAGGATGATAGTTGGACATGAAAACCCAACCAAAACACAGACGGATGACAGATAAATTCAAAACCTATGCAAAAGATTTAAGGAAAATTAGAAAATATCAATTCCTAAGGGAAATCATAAATCCTACAACTTGTTCATCGGGATAATAATTACTAGGTTTAGAAATTCAGGTAGATTTGGGGGGAAGGGGTTGGAGGTGGTTTGGAATGTTTAAGACTTTGAGAGTGGTTCGAATAAAGGTTGCAATAATTTTAGGATTTTTTTTTGCATTTTTTATCCTTTTGAGATCAAGGTTAAGCCCGAGGAGTTGATTTTTATGACCCATTTACCAGTTTTAACTAGATCGAGTTTCAAGCTACATGTCACTTTTAATAGGTTTGTATGACCCTATCTATTAAACTGGGCCATTTGAGCCAACGAGACCTTGGCTCACTGGTAAGATCTAGAGATCTTGTTGTGGTTTTCCCCACCAACATGACATGTTTCCCACGAGGCCATGCAATTTTGGCGGTGAATTAGATACCACTTATACCTTAAAGATCAAGTGCATGTCCTCAGTGTAAGATTGAAAGAGTATTAGGTCAATTGGTTCCAGTCTTGTTGTGTTCTGCGCCACCCAAATGACATGTTTCAGATGAGACCAGACAATTTTGGTGGTAAAATATATATCACTCAGACCTTAAAGGTTAGGTGCAAGTCCCATACGACTTTGCAGGAATAAACGTCACTTGGACATGATCCCTGAGCCCAATTAAGTCCTTGTTATGTGGTGAAGGGCCAGGCTTGGTGTGTTTAGTAAAGCAACTTAAAAAAACATATATGAAATTGGACCATGTGTGTAATATTTAGTATGGGGCCCGAGCCTCTCTATTACAGAGAAATCCCCCTACAGACAAGTGGATTCTCTCTTGGACTCTAGACTCCTAAGTGCAAGATAGAAAGGGTGCTAACTTTGGTCACTGACATCCTTTTAAATCTAATTAAACCAATATATAGAGAAGACGAAGAAAGGTGTACCTTTTTAATGATGTTCGTCCTTGCGGAGTCCAAGTTAAGCTTTGATGCTCAAGCTCCTCAATAAGTCTTTCAAATCAAACAAATATGGAACAAGCTTCCTATTCTACTAAGATTAGCTTAAAATCAGATCTATCTAATATAGACAAGTTCATGTAGAATAAACACAACCTTGAAAGAAACAGGCCAAGCACATATGTATAATAATGAGAACAACAGAGAATACTTACAGACCTTTGATGAAGGTGCAACAACCTCTCCCAACTCTCCTTGTCCAACCCTTTGCTCAAGTAATCCACACACAAGCTGATTATGCTTCAATGATATCTTCCTTATGAGATCATAAGTTTGATGCCTTCAATGTCTCCCCTTCTTTATGAGATCATAAGTTAGGTGCTTCTCTATTTCTCCATATGATTTTCACCATGAGAAAGCCTCCTTATATAAGCTTGGAGAGACCCAACCACCTTAGAGATTCTTGGGATAGGTTGAGGATCTTTCTCCTTCAGTTGCGGATCCTCCCTATGATCCAGCCTTAACCTCAAATTCAAATCAAACCAACTTCAGAGATGAAGGGGATTTTTCCCTGATTTTCCTCAAGAACCCAAAATTCAGTCAAAAAGGCTAGCGCTCCCCCAAAAGGGGGCACGGAGCACTGCAATTCTCCCCCAAAGAAGGCTAGGGAGCATCGATGCTCCCTAAAAGCGTATAGGGGAGCGTTGTCTGCTAAAAATGATTTTTGAGTGGTTTTCTTTATGGAAAAAGCTTTGTACTCTTTGTCAAATGATTTCTCCTTCTTAAACTAGTCTTTGAAGGTGTCTTAAGTGTCCTTGTGATGTAATTAGGGACACGACATAGGAAATATGACAGTATGATGTTTGCGACACTTGCGGCCAACATGCGACACTTGTAATGACGACAATAAGTTATCATCGAAGTGAGTAATTTTGATGTGTAACAGATTGCCCACCAAAGTGCGAAGTTAGAACACAAAAATTGATGATTGAAGTACCTTGTAGAATTTTTCGAGAAAGGGTATGGAATCAGAGAACCTGGAAGAAGCTGCACACAACCATCAAACAAATATTATGTTTCAAACCCAAGGCAGACATACCTATGCTTGAGTGATAAAAGACTTTCAAGGTATGGCCGCCATAAAATACACTACAGATCCATAATTATATTGACAAAAAGGTATAGCCACTGAAAATATAATGTGGATCTATAGTCCCATGACCTAAACTGATTGTAGCCATGAATAATACACAGTGGATCTACGAGACGACAAGACATAGCCATGACCAATACAAAGTGGATCTATGTGACAATATATGTGTCAATGTTCAAAAGAAACTTCGTCGCAACCTGGGCAAAGTATATATTAGAGTGATCACTCAACCCAGGGTCTTGTTACTGATCCTGATGTAGTACGAATCTAACCATGTGAATAGATGTCCTGATGTCAAACATGGCATAAACCACTTGATTACTAGTCAATGAGGTAAACCATTAACAAGCGCGAGGGATATCACCATTGATGTCAATGATTCCCAAGGTACCCTAGTACATTCCAGCAAATGTGAATAGATGAGATGAAGTCAAACATCCATGGAATCATCCGATCAGAGGTCAATGATGTAAACCCACTGTCAGATGCGAGGAGGCCTGCCATTGAGGCATGCAGGTCCCAAGGCACTAACTAGTTTCTAAGTCTAGTTCCAAGATAATGTGCTAAAGTCGATAGGAACAGACTCATCGAAGGAGGGCCTTGGTGTATCCCCCATCAACGACACGAAACTGACACAGAGATGTAAATTAGTGGATCAAAAGAACATGTACTGACATGGGTATTGAAACAGGAAATTTGTGATGGTTGACTCTCGAGGCAGATACTTCCCTTGAAAACTGAGGCATGACGCAAAAACATGACATGAACCAAAACACTATAATGTAGTGGATACTGTGACTTTCATCGGGTTACCCAAAGGAGTAAGGAAACTCATAGGATTGGTTCAGTGCAGAGGTTCAGCGGATTAAAATGTGTGCAAAGACAAAGTGTCGTGTTCAAGGGAAAATGTAAGAGTGACTGCTGATGTTTTCAAAAACTGCTTGGCTTGCTTCTTTCAATTTTTTCCCCCATCCAGATAGACGAGTATCTCTTTTTAATTTAATGAGCTCAAGGAGGTTAACACATGCTCGATATAACTCACCTTCGGTAAGTCCCTCTTCCTTTGTTTAACGAACTAGAAGAAGTAAGGGTTCGGCCCTGTATGGGCCCTTCAATGTATGATTGTTTAACAAGTCTAGAGAAGGTAAACTCGGTGATTTTCCATGTTTAGAGAGTCTGAAAAGAACTTAAAGATGAATACAGTGTTGTCCTTTTTCATAATGTTAGTCTCGCAAGGCCGAAAAAGAGATAAATTATCGCTCGAAAGATGCCCTTTCAAACCTTTTAACGAGTGGTAAAGTAAGCAAGATCACTCGACAATATTTTCATGTTTAGAGAGTCTAAAAAGAGCTTAAAGGAGACTCCAGGGGGTTCCTTTTTTGTATAACCTTTACGAGTCCAAAAAAGTGATAAAAGTATACTCAATTACATTCTCATGTTTTTGAGAGCACGAAAAAGAACAAAGACTAAGCTCGGTATTGGTTTCATTTTTACACAAGATTGAAACAAAATTAAACAATGCTTGCAAATTCCAAAGGTAGGGATACCCTTGGATGGTTGGTATTCTGCCCCCAGCTTGAAAATCTAGCAGCTTAACTCCAGTATAATAATCAAAGGCTGGAGACATGCCCCCCCAAGCTTCAATTCATTCCCCGACTTTGAGGTTGTCACCATTTTCTATACTAGATGGAGAAAAAGGATAAGGGTGGATGAAATGAAGGTTTAAATATGAGACCTAACGAAAGACTAGAATCGATGGGAGAGGTGATTGTTTCATTTTATAACGAGCTTGACACAGGAAAATAACTATGCTCAAGGCTCTAGGTTTAGTCCCCAGATTTATGTTTCATTTTTTAATGAGCTTGCTAAAGAGAGGAAAAATATGCTCGTGGAGTTTGTTTCATTTTTTGACGAGCTTGCTACAGAGAGTAAAACTATGCTCGTAACTTCTTATTGATATGGCTTCCAAGAGGATAATGCCCTGGAAGGAACACATTTCAAGAGAAAAACGTCAATCATGGCTTCCAAGAGATCTTCACTAGATGGAAGAGAAGCACTCTGGAAGGAATGCATGTCGACGACCTCGATAAGGGTAGGGAGATCTAGCTCTAATAGCCATATCAAAGAGATCACCATGTCACTACTAGATCTAAATCATCAGGAGTTGAAGTCAAGAGAGACAACGCCACATAATTAACATGTGGTGGGGGCAATACTATCTGCATATAAGAACCGTTTAGGGAGGTAATCCAGTTAGGACCGATGAATTAAAGTTGATCAATAGTCATAATTCTTCCATCGCGAGGGAAATATATCACACGAAAAAGAGTGGACACAATGGCTTTCATGGTATAGACATAATCCTGCCCAAGGAGCAAAGTGAAATCCAAGGGGTCTTGGACTACCATGACATCAATAAAGACAGTTTTCCCTCCCAAAGTTACAGGAAACTAAGGAAGGGTCCCTAAAGGTTGACTGGTTCTTATGTTAAAAGATAATAGATTTTGTGTAACCAGTGCAAGATGAGGACAACCCAAAGCTTTCCCAGTAATAGAGGAAAAAATTCTAATGGTTGCACCTTCATCTATCAGTGTCTAAGGAATGTCCTGACCACAAACTTGTACTGTACTCTGGAAAGGAATGTGAGAGGGAAGACGAGGTCTAGTTAGTGCACCCCTATAAAAAAGGATGGCCTCATTACTTGGAGGGGGTTTTGCGGGAGAAGGAGGAATGCTCCCCGACATGATAGCCTCTATATCAACGAGAAAAACATGGGCAGTAACGGGTTTAATCTCTAGAGGGAGAGTAGGATTGACCGATGATGGAACCAGATCGACCACTTTGGCACTCTTCAGAGGAAGAGTGGGGTTGATCAATGACGGAACTGGATCAACTACTTTGGGTAGTGGTTCAACCGAGGATGAAACCAAATTGACCATCTGATCAACCAGACTGGCCGTGGATGGAACCGGATTGAACAGTCCATCAACTAACGATGGGTTGGGGGAAATTTTACGATAACCATTTGGAAGTTGAAGCTTTTTCAAAAGAGAAGAAGCCTTGTCCATACGAGGACGAAAGTGAAAGTAATGATAACCTTTGCATAACATGCAAGGAAACTTGACAGTTGTCTTCTTCTTACCAACCTTAACGTCACTAGTTGACTGGATGCCACCAACATGTCCAGCGGGGACCGATGACATGGAAGACCACATTTCTGATACCTTGGAAAGACTAGGGAAATCCCTCAAAAAGTGGTCACCCTTACAAATACTGCAAGGCAATTTGGGTTTCATATTCTTTGTTGTAGTCTTGATGACCTCATCAACACTCCTAGTACTATTAATAGTAGCCGGTTGCTTGGATCCAATATATGATGTAGTTGGAGGCTTGGTCCTTTTCGGGTTCTTCTTCTTCTATTTTCGTTTCGTCTTCTTCTTATCAATCTGGAAACTTGCTTGAGAGATTTCACTAGGAAAAGAAGGAGAAATGGAAGGAGACCCGATGAGAGAAGAAGGAGAAAGGTCAACATGAGGTTGATGTGTGGGTGGTGTGCTTACATCTGAAGCACCTGCATTCGATATCACCGAAGTGGAAAACAACCATACTGGTAACCCAACTGTGAAACCTGGAAGGCTTAAAGTAGCGATGTAAGGAGGACCAATGTTTCTGTAAGAAGGAAAAATAAAGGGTTCCCCTGGCAAAGGGGTTCCTTCATTAGTCATTGCGGGAACTGATGCCATAAAAATAAATATCCAACCTAGATTCTGCTAGGGAGAACAAATAACACACGCTAAAAATCTTGTAAGCAAGCATGCAAACAAAACCTTCTCACAATGAGCACACTAGTTGGTGATGAAATCCAACATTGTGGGAACAAAGTAAGAAGGGGCTGAGATAGAGCGGGTGGAAAAGTTACGTTGATGACCTTCTTAACGGACTTACACCTTGGTGCAAGATCCCAAACATAATTGTGGGTATACCCTCCAAGGAGCCCGAGTGAGTTTTTCCAACGTTGATTCCAGGTACTGTCAAGACTTGCCCCTCCACAATCACCTTATATAAAGACCCTAAAGAGATAGGCCACTAAGGTTACCAACTACAACAATGATGCCTGGGGAAATAGTTGACAGTCCAATCCATGCACAAGGGCAGGGTATCTAGCTTGAAATCAACATGAAAGGCTTCCACTCATCATTGCGGGAATACCTTCAAGCGGCCCCCATAATACGTGCAATCTCTACACCAAGACCAACATGGTGAGTAACTCTGCTAGTCTCAATGCAACCTCAGGTTTGACCCTTATGTGAGAAGGGCTTCCCAAGACAAAATGTAGCAATTGGATTTCACCGCTCCCTAACACAAGATCCTATGTTTGTTTGCAGCTTTGGAAATTTATCTTTCACACCTATTCCAAAGCCCTACAACTAATATAATGTAGGTATGCTACCAGAAAATATAAAAATGTCTAATCAATTTTTAGTTTAGCGTTTGATTTTTAAGGTTGTTGTTACTCAAAAGGAAAATAGCATGGACAATATGGTGTTTTGACCAACTCGAAAGTTATGCAAAAATACGAATATGCAATGTTTTCACTTTGATGAAAACTATAATACGAGAAGGAGAAAGCATTCATCATTACAGATGTACAATGTCCCAAAAAAAGCCAAAAACCATGAAATTCCACTACTTCAAATGTGAGCTAGCTTCACTACCCAAAAGCAAGAATGCATCTATCTTATTTGTTTAATTTTGATGCATATAGAAATTAAATACAAACCCTTCAATGCTCCACTACTTTCAAACAGGAGAAAGAGTCCTATGTAGATGCAAAAGATACGAAGCAAAAAGGATACAAAAAAAGCATGCACTCAAGGCAGTGAGGTATGAAAGAAAACAAGTAGAAACTTGTTCTAACAATAAATAACACCATCAAGGATTCTACAACCAATCAAGAATTCAAGGAACATAAATAAAATGCAGAGAAGAATCCAAGAAAATATAGGGAAAAAGAGAAATCACTCAAAACTGTCCTCACAAACACACAGCTAGAAAAGGCAATTTCACATTTCTAAAAAAGGTTTCAAGCTCCAATTAAGACAAGAGGGAGTGATAAGCATAAAAAACCATCAAAAACCAATCCAAACAGCTTCACAAACCAACCACATACTCTGGGTAAAGAGCTCTGCAAAACAGGCTCCAAAAGACTGAGCAAAAGAAGGCAAAAACTTTCAAAAAAGAGACTAGTGCTCCCCCAGAAGGGTGCACAGAGTGTTGCAACACTCCCTAAGACACTGTAGGGGAGATTTGGCACTCTATAATGGCCTACAGGGGGGCGTTGGTCCTCCCATAAACTCAAAAAACGAGCCAAAAATTTGCAAAAAATTCATCCAAAATGCATAAAAAATGGTGAAAATGGTAGTGAAGGTAGGAGAAGGCTATTGGATCATAAACACACAGAAAAAGTGATCTGAAAGGTGGTAAAAGGGCAGAGACAAACCAAGGAAAAAAAAATAGGAGTCCTTCCCTAGTATGGTTGCCAATTTATGTTACAGAGAAATCCCCCCGCGGACAAGTGGATTCTCTCTTGGACTCTAGACTCCTAAGGCCAAGACGGAAAGGGTGTTAACTTTGGTCATTGACATCCTTTTAAATCTAATTAAACCAATATATAGAGAAGAGGAAGAAAGGTGTAAATTTTTAACGACGTTCGTCCTCGTGCAATCCAAGTTGAGCTTTGATGCTCAAGCTCCTCGATAAGTCCTACAAATCAAACAAAGACAGAACAAGCTTCCTATTCTACTAAGATTAGCTTAAAACCAGATCTATCTAATATACACAAGCTCATGTAGAATAAACACAACCTTGAAAGAAACAGACCAAGAAAATATGTATATTAATGAGAACAACAGAGAATACTTACAGACCTTTGATGAAGGTGCAACAACCTCTCCCAACTCTCCTTGTCCAACCCTTTGCTCAAGTAATCCACACACAAGCTGATTATGCTTCAATGATATCTCCCTTATGAGATCATAAATTTCATGTCTTCAATGTCTCCCCTTCCTTATGAGATCATAAGTTAGGTGCTTCTCTATTTCTCCATATGCTTTTCACCATGAGAAGGCCTCATTATATAAGCTTGGAGAGACCCAACCACCTTAGAGATTCTTGGGATAGGTTGAGGATCTTTCTCCTTCAATTGTGTATTCTCCCTAAGATCCATCCTTGACCTCAAATTCGAATCAAACCAACTCCAGAGATGAAGGGGATTTTTCCAATTTTCCTCAACAACCCAAAATTCGCTCAAAAAGGCTAGCGCTCGCCCAAAAGGGTGCACAGAGTGTTGCAACACTCCCCCAAAGAAGGCTAGGGAGCGTCGGCACTCCCTGACAGTGTATAGGGGAGCGTTGCCTCCTAAAAATGATTTTTGAGTGGTTTTCTTCATGGTAAAATCTTTGTACTGTTTTTCAAATGATTTCTCCTTCTTAAACCAGTCTTGAAGGTGTCTTAAGTGTCCTTGTTTTGTCGTTAGAGACACGACATAGGCAAGATGACAGTATGATGTTTGCGACACTTGCGGCCAAGATGTGACACTTGCGACACTTTTAATGATGATAATAGGTCATCATCAAAGTGAGTAATTTTGATGTGTAACACTCTCCGAAGTAGAGATGTGAAGTTAATTTATCATAAAATACAGGAAAAGTGGTGAATTGAAGGAAATATTTACCTGCCATTTGGAAATGCCAAGGGAAGTCTATATCTCCTGCCTAAGAATATTAACCGAATTGCCAAATTATCACCGCAACTAAGCTGCACGACACTAGGATCAATCCTCCCCACTCATCATGAAGATGAGCCATAGAAGAAGATGGATGAAGAGGCATGAGCTTACCCACACATCCTCAACGCTTCCTTTGCAAATCAAAATAAAAACAATCTCCATTATATCTTTCCAGTAGGTAAATTATGTCATCGAAAACAGTAGAGGAAATCCATGTGGAAGAGGCACTCGCTTTGAATTGGTATGGAAGCAGATCCAACGACTCACACACACCTGAATTCAAATCGAGCATCTCTGCACATAATGGATCGACTTCTTCTCCTTAAAAATTAGAGACCCCTCCAACAACAAAGATATGATTATAGGTGGGACCTTCAAGGTAGCAAACCATGGGATGTTAATGCCTCCAACAACTCATGGGAGAGATCTCCTCCCATTTACATTTTGGATTTAGAAATTTCAAAGTGTAGTTAATACGACGCCCTGCGAGGTAGAATAAAACAGGTACAACGATTAGAATTTGCTCACATCTCTACATGAATTCATTACAGGGGAAGGATAAGGGCGACAGTGTAAAGGAGGTGCAACAAGGCTGTCTAGGGAAGGATAAGGGTAACGATGTAGCAGGGCAATCGAGGGAGGTAAGTGCAAAACGAAATCAGGAAAATATCTGCCACGTTACTCTAATTACACTGACACGTGGTATGCTTTCAAAGGCCCTTGATAGACAACGAAAACTGGGCGAGGAACCTCCCCTTAAAAATTCCTTTGGCATAATTAACATTTATATTTAGCTTAGCTAGCTCAATATAGGAGTGCACTCACTCCTATTGAGTTTAGTTAACTCAATATGGTAGTCTAATGTTATGTTAAAATTAGGTACTTTAATAAGCAATTGGTGGAAAATGAACTTCCAAGATAAAGACCAAATAAGATGACAAAGATGCAACATAAATATCAATATAAATGTGTATGAAAGTAGGAGGAGTATCTTTGAAATCATGGTTAGTGGTCAACCAAAACCTGTTAGGGACTACCCTAACCCCCTTACTTAGATACTTAATTAATGTATAAGGCCACCTTCCTTGAATAAGGCTCCTTAAATAGTTAGTTAATAGTCACTCATTGTAAAAATGGTCATTCGAGAATGTAAGTTTTCACAATTAGACATAATGTTGAGAATATTTTTGGATAAACACTGCGTGCCTAGTTTTGAAACGTCATTTTTATTAATAAGGCCCAAATTAGCTAGTCGATCCCCATTATAAGGGGCCCAAAGGTAGTTAGGATTATCTATGGATAGCTATATAATGAGTAGAAGGTTATTTAATGTTTTTTCAAAAATTGTTATTGTATTTGGAGCATTTCTCTTAGAGGTTTCCCCCTAAGGGAAGAGGCAAGTGAACATAGCTCTTTAATTTTTATTATCAAAGAGATTTTTATTAGGGTTTATCTCTCTTTTATCTTGTGTTCTTGGTTTTTGCACTATGTTTATGTGATTTCTCCAAAATTTGGGGTTAAGTACACTACAAGTGGTATCATAACTCTTTCTTGGGAACAAAGTGGGAGAATTCTGGGGCACAAAGTGGGAGATTTGTTTTTCTTTTTGCTGATTTTTTACGGAAAAATGGACAAAAACATTCAAGTCGATATCTGAAACTTTCTATGCAAGAATTTGGAGAATCCATCCCTAGATTTGAATTCGCCTAAAAAAATAGCCAATGTAAAAAAAAAAGCATCCAAAATGGAGTTGGGGAAGTGGAGATATTGTTGATTTAAAATCAACCTTTTTCTTTGGGAAGGCTGCAAATGTAATGTTCCCAAGTGGTTTTTCTTGGAACATATTAACTTTTTATGTTTTCTGGTTGTGGTCTTTTTTCAAATAGTTTGTTGATTTAGTATTCTTGTGTTGCGTTGGGGTTTATGATGATGATTTTTGTTGTGTTTGAAACAAGTAAATGATAGAGATATATTAATGACATATACTCAACAAGATGCAATACAAGTAACACAAGAAATAGCCACAAATACCTCAGATATGATTTTATTTATCATAGATAGCTAACCTCCATACAATAGTAGAGAAAATATGGATCATAGATAGAAGAATAATGAGTGTGGATGATAATGCCTCCAAAGTACAATATAAAGAAGAATACATGAGCTTCCAAGAGCCTTCCCAAGATTAAAACCAAATATCTACAAGATCCAACCCTTTCCCTTGCTGGAGGTGATGTCTTCTCTTGCAGAAATGTGCCCTCTCTGGCTGTAGCAAGATAATAATTCGACCTCCTTGAAGATGAACACAAAACCACTGAAACCAACTTTCAAAATGTATATTAGGTGATAGGAAAATCCTATGAAGAATATCTTAGCTATTGGGGGTGATCTCACACTCCAAAACACTATATACCCTATGAACAATGCACCCTCCTGAAGAGAAACACACCCTCCTAGATGATAGAATGGATAGGGTGAAGAATAAACTCATATAATGATGCAAAAAGGAGATAGGGTGGTAGAAACCACTCCTGGAATAAGATCTACTGAAGAGATAACCGCCTCAAGGAAAATCAAACCTGTTCTCCTCAACTGTTGGGCCCAACCTGCTGAAAACCCTCACTAGTGCTCCCCCTTGACAAAAATGATGGTTGAAGTAATTATGAACTAATGTAGAATGGTGAGGGAGGAATATTTCACCTCCTTGGCCAAGCTTGGATCAAGAACATGAGAATATTTCACTCCCTTGTTGATCTCTAGGGTTTCTTCAGTCAAAACCCTTAAAAGCCCCAAGTACCATGGGCTCTCTAGCTAAGAAGCCAGATCTCAAAATATCAATCAACATAATGAGAGAATAGAAGCCCCTATATCTCTTTTATACCTCTGTTCACCTTTTCTCTCCAAGTGAATTTTACTTTACTTTTAATATTCCTTCATAAAATCACTTTATTAATTAATTAACCTTTTTTCCTCTAAAAAGTGATTAATTTGTCCTTATGGCTTCTCCGACCACTGAAAGTCACTTTTCATCATCTTATCCTGTAGTTCTCTTCCTCCCAATTCTGATGAGATATTACATTAAGGTGTTTCTTCACATATTATGCCCAAAATGACATCCTTAGTGAATTTATTTAAAATATGCTCAATAATAACTCAAAATTACAGAAATAGTTGGAATGCAACATAACCAAAGACAAGTTGTGCAGAATGGATCCTGATGATGAAATATGAAGAATAATGTAAGTCATGCCCCATAAATCTCCTCAATACCTCATGAAATCAATATTAGCCCGAACTGACTACTTTGGTAGGCATCCCACTTTGTAGTATAAAAGAGTTCAAAAATGAGGACATTACAATACTCCCTACTCGAATATTGCTTGTCCTCAAGAAATAACTGAATCATATTGTGTATGATCCTCAGGTCCCATATCCACCTGTGTGACATGAAGTAATATCCCCTCAAAACATGGTCCCTCCAAGTGCTCATCATGCATGCCACCAAATGCTCCCGATCAATAGAATGATCATGTGAAGTAGATCCTCGATCAACTCCTCAAGCAACCACTCCACTCGGATCTCAACTCCATCAAACTATGAACTACCAAGAACTCCAATCTCTGGATCCAAAATCAAGATGTGAACTGCAGTTCCATGTAAATTATATTCCTGTAAGATATCAACACGATGAGTCTTCTGAAGGCCCCCAATCAATGGAACAAGTAAATACCATAACCGTCCATCAAGTGGTCTCTCACCTAAACCAATATCCCTACCACCTCCAATAGAATCTAGATCCCCTACTAACTAAGAAGACGATCTACTGATATACTTGATCCTCAATGAAGGAGATCCATCCTACCACATAGCATCCTCATCTCGACCTGCTCTCAAATTCCCCCAAGGAATAAATCATGCAAGTCCCTGAAACTCCGATGCACTCTATATGAGCACCAAATCCTACATCAAATAACTTTGAGGGTTCCATACCAAGAATCTCAGTGCCTACAAAACTATAAACCTCTGGTCGAAGTATATTGATAGCCATGATGTTCTATCCATAATCACTAAACTCAACCTCTCTGCCAACCCACTCTACATCTTGTGGTGTCCCATGCTCCAACAATATCCCTATGTTGTCGAGAGAAGCTATCATACTCTCCCAAATAAGCATCAAAACAAGGGTTGCCACATAATCATCCCCTGACTCGTGACGCTAACACACCAAAGATGCCCTCATGACATCATCCTCAAGATCCTACCAGGAGAATCTCTCTCTGATATGCTGATGAGTCATGAAATGGCCAAGTTTTCCAACCATAGGTACAACATGTACGGTCCTCAATATCTCCGACGCTACTTTTTGCAACCATACATCCCACCAACTGACCTCATGGTCCTCATCAGAGGAATTTGTCTTACTCTACTCCCTGTCCTCATCCCGCTGAGACTCTAAACTTATATCCACCTCTGGAATATACTATGTCCTTCATCTAAGGATGCTCTCCATCACGCCCAAGGCCTCATCTGATTGTCTCGGACGAACCTCCCCTATCCTGATGTATATAATGAAGTATCCTCTGTCAGGAGTTCTCTGCCTAAAAACTCTCCATGTCTCATGTAGATGAATATCTCCCCCTATGTTGTTTTATACAATGGAAGTATCGGGGAAAGATAACAGAAATAATTGCAATTGTGTGTAGGACTAGGGAGTGTCATATGCATTGGTCAATCCCAAAGGCTTTACCAAGAACTCATTCACTTGAACCCATGGTGAATAATGGCCTGTACTCATCACTAATCTCAAACCATCAAGTACAACAGTAGGTAACTCCACAAACTAATGGTCAATCATACTCCCTCCATCATCACTCATATAATTGTTGCTACTGAGAATGTGATCTCCCAAATCCATGTACTGATGCAAGGGAGAGGAATATCCATGCTCCACTTAGTATGTTTCCTCCCTGCACTCCAGTGCATCCCTCTAGATCCCACTGTACACCTATGCATGACCACATGAACTACCACTCATCATTGTATGCCCCTGTATGCTCATGAAAGCTCCTGTATCCTCTTGCATTATCATGTATCCTGGGTGTACTACTAGGTCAACCTCTACATGGATGTCAACCAATCCTAGAACCTAAATGGAAGTGTCCTCATAATTTCCCTTAGCTCTGGAATCCCCATGTGTATGGGTATGACCAACTGTCTCAAAAATCCCCATGAATGGTGGTCCCTGTGACACCTGGACATCCTCCAACATCTCTTGGTCATATCTCTCCATAATCATCAATGATCCTAGGTATCCCTCACACATATCCATCATCTGGCGCTCCTCTACAAATCCACCAACATCCTCTGGCGATGTAGCTAAAGAAAATATCTAAATCTGATGAAAAAATGGCACTAGGGTGGTAACGACCACTCCTGTAGTGAACTCTACTAAATATCTAGCCTCCCAAAGGAAAATCAAACATCTTCTTCTCAACTGGTGCACCCAACTTGCTGAAAACCCTCACTGGTGTGCCCCCTTGTCAAAATTGATGGTTTAAGTTGTTCTGAACTAATGTAGAATGGTGAGGGAGGAATATTTCACTTCCTTGGCCAAGCTTTGATCAAGAATAGGAGAATATTTCACTTCCTTGTGGATCTCTAGGGTTTATTCAGTCAAAACCCTCAAAACCCCCAAAGTACCATGGCTCTCTAGCTAAGAATCCAAACATCAAAATATCAATCAACATAATGAGATAATTGAAGTCCCTATCTCTCTCTTATACCCATGTTCACCTTTTCTCTCCAAGTGATTTTTACTTTACTTTTAATATTCCTTCATAAAATCACTTTATTAATTAATTAACCTTTTTTCCTCTAAAAAGTGATTAATTTGTCCTTATGGCTTCTCCGACCACTCAAAGTCACTTTTCATCATCTTATCCTATAATGATCTTCCTCCCGATTCTGATGATCTATTACACTAAGGTGTTTCCTCATATATTATTCCCAAAATGACATCTTTAGTGAATTTAATTAAAATATGCTCAATAATAACTCAAAATTACGGAAATCATTGGAATGCAACGAAACCAAAGACAAGTTGTGCAGAATGGATCCTAACGATGAAATATGAAGAATAATGTAAGTCGGGCCCCATAAATATCCTCAATACCTCTTGAAATCACTATCAGCCCCAACTGACTACTCTGGCAGGCATCCCACTTGATGGGAATGAAGTGAGCAACCTTAATCAGTTTGTTCACCACTACCATGATGTCGTCATTCTGTTTGGTCGATTTTGGTAACCCTGTGATGAAATCCATGGAGATGGTTTCCCATTTCCATTTTTGGCTTGGTAGGGGATGCATCAACCCTGCTGGATGTCGGTGCTCTGCCTTAACCTGCTGACATTCTAGACATTTGGTTAAGTAATCATCTATGTCATTTTCCATTCCTATCCAATAAAATAATTTCCTAGTGGTTGTGATCATCTTCTAATAACCGAGATGAGAAATATATGGTCTTTTGTGTAGTTCATCCATTATGAATCTGTTCAATTCGTCACAATTTTGAATATACAACCTACCTTTGTAAGTTAGCAGGCCATCATTCGACAATTGATAAGCCTCATACTTCATCCCTGTGGGATCTTTCTCTAAGTATGATTTCACAGTATTGAAAAATGCATTTGTTTCTTATGCACTTTTGACTCTCTCCCTGACATATGTTTCATGGGCGCTTACAGTTGCCAAGTGAATCACTTTCATACTTCTTCTAAGGGCATCAACCACCCTATTTTCTTTTCCTTTGATATGTTTGATTTTAAAATCAAACTCACTAAGGAGAGACATCCATATAGCTTGTCTAGCATTGAGTTTTGGTTGATCAAACATATATCTCAACCCACTATGGTCTATCATAAGAAAAAATCTCTTACCTAGGAGATAATGCCTTCACATTTTTAAATCATGTACTATGACATCCAATTATAGATCGTGGGTCACATAATTGATTTCATGCTCATTGAATTTTCTAGATTCATAGCAAATTGCATGTCCTAAGGAATCCTCCGAGCCCTTCCTTATAGGGATCTATACACACAAGGAAGTCCTTGTTTGGGTATGAAATATTCAACACAGGTGCATTGGTTAGAAGGTATTTCAGCTCTTGGAATATCTCTTCACATTCTGATGTCCAAATGAATTTAACTCCCTTTTTCTTAAGGGAGGTGATTGGACAATCAATATTGGAAAATCCCTTTATGGACCTCCTATAATATCCTGCTAGGCCCATAAATGATCCGATATCAGATACATCCTTTGGGGCAGGCCAATCCATAATGGATTTGATCTTGTTGGGATCATATGCCACTCCTTCAGAAATAACTTGGCCTAAGTAATGGACTTATTTTTGGAAAAGTCACACTTACTAAAATTAGAATAGAGCTGAAGTTCTCTTATCACTTGAAGCACTAGCTTGAGATGTTCTTCATGCTCTTCCCTATTTTTAGAGTAGATTAGAATATCAACAATGAAAACCAATACAAATATGTCTAAGAACATATTGAGTACATTATTCATTAAGCACATAAAAGTGGTTGGTGCATTGTTTAGCCCGAATGGCACCACCACAAATTCATTGTGACCATATATTGTCCTAAAGGTTATTTTGTGGATGTCTTCATACTCAATTCGTATCTGATGGTATCCAGACCTCAAGTCAATATTGGAGAAAATTGTAGCACCCCTTAATTTGTTAAACAAGTCATAGATCCTTGGCAAGGGATACTTATTCTTAATGGTCATCTTATTAAGTTGTCTATAGTCTATGCAAAAACTAAGTGTTCCATCCTTGTTTTTCATAAACAAGGTTGGCGCTCCCCATGGAGACACACTAGGCTGAATCTAGCCTTTGTCAATCATCTCCTTTAGCTATAGTTTGAGCTCAACTAGCTCTGGTGTACTCATTCTATAAGGTGTTCTAGACACTAGCACCACTCCTGGTGCAATTCCTATTGAAAAGTCAATATCTCTTCTTGGAGGTAGACCTGGTACCTCTTCTACAAACACATATTTATAATATCTTATTATGGGATGATCCTCTGGGCCTAATTTACTATTCTCAACAAATATCAACACTTGTATTGCATACAAAGGAAACCCTTTTCTACAATACTTTTTCACTTGAAGGGATGATATTTGTCTCACTGAGATATGCTTTTGGATCCCTTGTAGGGTTACCTTTCTCCCCTTTTCATCTTCACACTCCAAATTTTTATTGTAACAGTCCAACTTGGTTTTATAGGAAGCCAACCAGTCCATGTCAATCATCGGGTCATAAGATCCTAAAGGGAGTATGTTTAGGGTAGTGTGGGTGAGTAATTCATTCATAATGAATTGGCATGATGGTATGACCTCTATTACTTTTCTTTTGGTTCTAATGGCTAGTTGTACCAGGCATGGTTTAACATGTTTAACTTGCTGAAATCTACATTTATCAACAGTTTGAGGGGAAACATAACTCAAATTAGAACTACGGTCAGTTGAAATGGAAATTAGATGGTTGGAAATCATACCTTCCATCTCGACCACTGAAGCTTGGTGGCCAACTTTTCTATTATCCAAGGATGCATATATTTGTGGCATGCTCCTAGCCACATCATTGACTGTGGTAGCCTCTTGGATGTTGTAGACCCTCCTATTGTTATGTTTCCTATGTGAGAAATCCCTCTACAAATGTTCTTCTCCACAACCCCAAAATTTCAAGGGTTCTCTATTTGTGTTATCAGTCTTACCTGAGGTTTCTCCAAAGGGTTTATTTTCACTCTGAGATCGAAAATTTTGTTGATATACACTTTTAGTAGGAAGGCTTATCTTAGAACCTTTTCCATGGTTCTTAAATCTTGAAGTTTTAAATCCCTTCTTCTTGAATATCGAACTACTTTTATTTTTTTAGTCCTCATGAGGTTCTGTCTTATTCTTGAATTGCTCATAGAAATACCTTGCCTTCAATATGATGTCTTCTAAAGTATTTGGCTCATCAAACTCAATTTTGTCCTGGAAGGACTGAGGTAATACACTAATAAATTAGTGCATCTTTACGTTTTCATCCTTTATGTAGGGAACATACCTTATCAGATCAAGAAATTTGTTGATATATTCATCTATTGTGATTTTCCCTAAATTGAGTTCATATAATTCCTTGGTCTTCTCATCAAAGTATTTCTATGACAGATACTTCTTCTTGAAGTATTTCTCAAATTGTTTCCATGACAAGTCCTAATTGATTCATTTCACATTCCTAAGGTCCTCCCACCAAATGGAGGCCTTTCCATTCAGGTTGAAAATGGTTATTTGAGCCTTTAAGTTTTTAGAGTAGTCATGGACTCTGAAGTACTTCTTCAAGCCAAGCAACCAAACTTATGCTTCTTCCCCCTTCTTAATTTCTCCATCAAAAGTGGGTGGTTTGGCTTTCTTGAACTCTTCAGGGTCATGGGTCTTGGAATGTTTCCTCTTCTTTCTTCTCCTTTGGGAATGTGAAATAGTTTTGCTACTAGAAGATCCCTTGGAGTTGTCAATTTTCTCACCAGAGGATTCTTCTGATGAGTGTCTCTTGACTCCATGTTGGGCTTTCTTTGAGGTGCTTCTCCTTGTGTCGCCACTTTCAGGGCCATTCTTTCGTATCTTAGGTGGGATTTGAGTTTTCTTAATGTGATGTTTGTCCACATGAGTGGCTGCTGGTCCATGTTGTAGCTACCTTTGTATATCTAATAAACTTTGCAGTAAGATTGTGTTAATTTCAATTTTCTTTTCCTGCTCTTTTATCAGTCTTTTATTGTTAGTCTTACAACTTTGTAATTCTTCCATGAGGCTTCTTACAACTTCATCCAAATCTGGAGGGGTTTCCACCACCCTACTTTCATCAGATTCTTCCTCTCTATTGTGGGAGATTTCCCCCAATTCATGCTGTGTCACCATATTTTATGTTGTAGTTTTCCTGTGGTCCACTGACTGCTTGAGTGGTGATAAAACATTTTTTGTTAGTTAATGATCTACTAGTTTATGAAAAATACATAGTTTAGATTTTTCAAAACATACAACAACAACATATAGTTTCATTCCTCTATTTAGCAGAGGTTTAAATAAGCCTCTTAGGAATGGGGTAAGATAGGGGGTTACCCCCTATCTTGAGCGACTCGTTCATGACCTCAAGAAGGCAAATCTTTGTTTCCTGCTCTGATACCAATTTGTAACACACCCGACCCTTAAGTACCCTTTTTAGGGATGGGGAATCGCATTTTTGTTTACTGTAATCGTCTTGAATCCTCTTTTCGAGGCCTCCATACTCTTGTACTCAACTGTATCTTTCTAACAACTACTACCAAACTCAAATCTGAGCTCTAAATTGCAAGTTATGGACTCCCAAAGCTCTTCGGGCGTTATTAGTCAAAGGCCACATGGCACCCACATGGGTCCATATCATTCATACCATCCCCAAGTTCTTACATCCACGGTGGAAGTCCATCCACCATCCAATCCAACAACAGGACTTGATCCTCGTTTAACACATAGGCTAGAGGGGAGTTTAGTGTTTGATGTTCAGCACTTCGACGCTCAATGCCCCTTTTTCCTTTTTGCACACATGTCCTCCAGAGTCTCAAATTCTTGAAATCCCAAAGGAGCTCGATATCTCACCACGTGGTTTAGACCTTTAGTATTTTTGGCTTATCTATGACACTACACTCCAAACCTCTGGAGTTTCGAAGTCCCGGACTCCCGAAGGGTCCACCCTTACACGTGGTGGCGTATTAAATGCAGAGGTAAGGACATGTGGGTCCCGAGTACTCCACCTGCCAAATGGACCGAGAAAATATGTGCCAGGGGGTGACACATGAAAAAACAGAGATGGCATGTGGCCCCTTCAGTGGGTGACACATGTCATGTTATAATGGGCACAGAGGGTCTGTGAAATGTACAAATCAAGGTGACACGTGTCACATCAATCATGGGCCACGTCACCCTAGGTGACGTTAGTGTGCCATGCCACTCCAATTTGATATCCTTCCAATGCCCTTAGATCTCATGGTCAATATATGTTCACGTAGACCCATTGATCTACGACCTTCGTTACTTCGTAACTTCGGCGTTTGGGGGATCCGCTGTGTGACTTCCTCCTTGATCGCAGAGTGGTCAGCATCGAGCTGACCATGTTCTATATCTTATGGTCATGGGAGATCCCGAAATGTCCTTAGATCTATGACTCTTATCACTTCGCGAATTCAACATTTAGAGGTTTCTCTTGCTTACCACACCCTTTCTCTCGAAGTGGTCAACGTCGGACTGACCGCATCGTGGATCCAACGACAAAGAAGGATCTTACAACGTAGCTAGATATATGGTTCTCGTTCACTCATAGATCCAACATTCAGGTGTTTTGGCATTATTATAGCTCCATTCTACCGAAGTAGGACTTCATCGAAGTGTTGTACACGAGTCTCTCCACTAGTTGATTGGAAAATTAAGAGGGGTTCTCAATGGACTTCCCAGATCCATGGATCGTATTAATTCACAACTCCAACATTTTGGGGGATTTGGTGCTATGACACCTCTGTTCTCCCGAAGTAGTCAACACCAGACTAACCTCGACATAGATCCAACGGCCAGGGCGATCCCCGAATACCCTTGGATTTGCGGATCATGTTACTTCATGATTGGTGACTGCATCAGGGTTTAATGATGGGACATGTCCATCTGTCATGGTTAGGGACACTGCCACATGTCAGTAGATCTCATGGGTAACCATAGAAATAAGTTTCCTTCAACAGATTTGAAACTGGTAAGGTCATAACACCCCGGAGCTACGAACTCCTGAAGTTCCAAAGCCAGAAATGCTTAGCTCCTTTCGGGCCTAGTGCAGGGTTCCCAGACCTTGGTCATATGGGTCCTCCAAAAATTCTCGTGGGCTACACACTTAATGATTAGCTGTGAATTAGTTAAAGCCATGGGCACGAGCCCTCTGTCACATAGGTGAAGGGTTTGAAGGAGGTGCTCTCCTTCCAGAGAGTTCGAACTTAGTATTCCCGTGAAGGTAAATTTGAGAGGTCGACAAGACTTAAGCATTCGAGTTAACCCTAACCTGACTCTCTTGCAGACCTACGTCCCATAACTCTCTAGGTGTTAAGATAAGGAAAACATAAGACCATTCAAAAGCATGGGTTCACAAAAAGACAATGAACATTTCTACCTTAATTGTTCAATACAGAATTTAGCCATAGACATTTATATTCAATCATCATTTCCATTTCAGTACATAGAGTATGAAAATACTTATCATAAATGATAATCGTGAAGTGACTGTTGAAAGGGGTGCTTGTTTCCACCCAACCATAGGAACAACCACTCCTGAACGGATTTATCGCTAGCCACCCCCTAGCTAGACCACGATGCTCTAAGAGGGACTCTTTCTTCTTGCTCAACAATAGTGAGGGACGAAGGTTACTCTCCTCCTCCCTCAGGAACTTAGTAAACGATCTCCTCTGTACCAAGAAAGGGGGATTGCAACAAGTAATTCTATAGTCACTCATCTTCTCTGCAACCCCATTTATTAGCTTGGAATGAATACACTGCCAACATCTTCGTGCACCTAGAACGAAGCTATTTCTCAGTTCTCCTTTGAACCAGAGAGATGCAAGCACTCTTTCCTCTTCTAGAGATTGGTCTCTCGACTCTTCTCTCTCGCAGATCTACCTCTACCCATGAAATTATTCCCTTTCTTGCCTTATTTAGTAAGATTGAATGGGTCTGAATCCCCAGATTGTGGTCAGGTCTTGAAGCCTTGCAGATGGGTACTCTACCCCATCTCCTCATTAACTCTTGAGGAGGGATTTTCCAACTACCGACCTGACTGGTAATTCATTTATGGGTTAGAGGACTATTCTGGGTCTGAACAATTAAATCCAGAAGGTACTGGTTTGGTGGGGGTCATCTTAACCATTTATGGTTCCCCTCACCATCTCTCTCATAGCATCATGATCTATCTTGGCAAACCCCCCTTTCAACAACTATGCAACACTATCCATTTTTAATTAATAATAGAAATACATACATTACCTTTTATAACAAAAAGGTTCATCAAATACAACATTCACACATATTCAATCTGCCAAAGTCATTTGGAAAATTATAGTTATATTTACAAGCTGGGGGAAACATGGGTATTACACCAAACATGTCACATTAGGAATGTGTGCACGTTCATAAAAACACAAACACGTTCCTACAAGTATGCGTTCCTACTCAACCCGTTGCCACTTTATCGTCCACCAACTTCGTTCACTTGCCCCTTGGTGAGGTGAGGTAGTCATGTGACTCTGTCAAAGTTGTAAATCGAGCTGGTAGTGCTCTTATTGTAATTGTTTAGCAATAACAAAGACTTAATCAGGTGTTAGGAATGATTTATGTTGCCTGTGCTATTTCTGTGTATGTATTTCATTTGTTCCACAATTGTTCTCTTGTTTTTTCATATTCATGGATGTATGCTTATATATGACTAAGTGTTAAACTTGTTAACGAATGTCTAAGTATACAAGAGTTTCACTAGAATAGGAGTGTGACTCATCGGTAGCCTAGAATGGAGTATGGGTATGCTCTAGGTGAAGAGGCATAGTCTAGACGAAGTATCATTGGTGTTGCGAGGTAACCAAGTGAGAAATGTCGCAGTGTTGCACACCCTCAAGAGGTGCATGATCATAGGTTACAGTGTGGGGACATGAAAATACCCTTTATTATAAAAAATATAAAACTCATATTATTTTCCCACTAAAACTAGTTTCATGTATCAACAAGTTTCCCTTCTACAACTTTAATTCTAAATTGTGGTATTATAGTCCACATTCTGCATTGATATACTTGAGGTTAACATTAAAATTTAGATAAGCTATATATCTGAATATTATGCTAGAATTTAGTCAAGTTAAGTAAGCACTGATATATCGTCATTGTTTAAAAAATTATTAGTCATTTTCGAGGGAGATTTGAGAGTGCTGATTGGCTACTTAAAACACTATAATTATGGATCCAAAGCATTGATCAATTCCCTGTTTATGTTCCCAGATTTTTAGCAATCTGATATGACTTTTCATTTGAGTTAAATTTAAATCATCTTAGATCTTTCTATCATGTACTCTATGTTACCTTAGAGATTTTGTACTGCAAAGTAATGATATTGACCAGGAAATCATGACTTCTATGATTTATCTTTAATTAGCTATCTAGTTCATTGATTTTGTGGAAGATCACAAACTTACCATCTCACATATGGATTGTATTATTTCATTTTCTTCCCTTGTTAGCAACTATTCTTTTGTATTTGATGAAGTTTCATGATGCAATATTCATTTCAAGTAAAAAGGAATTGTAGCATACAGTCAATCCAAGTTTATGTATGGACCAAATGATGTCAATTCTTGATCAAACTTGTTTTTGTAAAAGATTTTTGGAACATTTTTTAACTGATGCCAAAGATCAATTTTACTTAAAAGGATTTCCTTTGTTATGAGAATTTTTTTTTGTTCTATATTTGTTCTCTGTTTCATAGATATTCACATCTTGAAAGATTCCTCTTACAAAATAGTGTGTAATTTTTGCTCGATGTAAAAATATTTTCTTTCTCTCCATGTTCATGCAAGATTCATGTATTTGAGTGTAAATTGTAATTTTTCTTGCCATTTGCATTGAAGGTTTAAGAGCAATACATGTCAAATTTGAGATTTTGTAAAAATTTATATAGCTGGATTTTGACAATAAAAAATAATAATGTAACTAAAAAACAATTACAATAGACAAAACGTATTGAAAGTTAGTCATTTGTTTACTGCACTATCTTCACTTAGCGGGGGAGAAGATTATTATTAGAATTTGAAATATGGACAATTTTATTTTTTTTGTTTGCTAGTTTGTCCATGACCTGCAGGACTAGTTTTTCCCTGACCTGCTGGACTAGCATGTGGCTAAGAAATCATGACTCAGGGGCATCTAAGCCATCAAAATCACCTAGGGATCGCACCTGGCCTGAGCCACACCAACCCTTAACATGGCTAGATTTTTTGTCCCCATAGGTTTAAAACCGGTGACTTTAACATCACGGAGTGCCTTAACACACTACTTTAACATCATGGAGTTCCTTAATAGCACACTCCATCACCCACTGTCCTACACCTCAGGGACGAAACATGGACAATTATTATTAAGATTTGATAATGGATTTTTTTTTTAATGAGAATTCTCAGCCGGGGCTCTAGATAGTGTATAATAAATATAGACATTTATTTAAAGATTTAATTATAGACATTTATGAGAAATCCCACTTAGCCCTGGCTCCAACTAAGATAGCATTTAGAAAAAATGAAGAAGAGTACATGTACATCCCAGTGCTTCCATGAGGTCTTGTTGTTGGGCTTCGTTGACGTGGAATGCATTGACCAACAAGAGAAATACCAGTTGCCCACTTCACCCAAACAAGACCTTGCACGGCACCGTATATCCATCTACCAAAAGTTTTTATACCCAAAGCTCTTGATACCACCGTGCATGAGACAATGCACAATATTTCAAAAACTATCATTGTGCAAAGTATCCAAGTCTTTCTTTTACAATTGAGCGATCCTTTGAAGTTCGATCTCACAAGCGATCCTTTGAAGTTCGATCTCACGAGCAATCCTTTGAAGTTCGATCTCACATTTAGTAAATATAAACTAAAATCAAGCCATCCTTTGAAGTTCGATCTTGCATAAGGTAAATATAAACAAAAATCAACGCAGTCCATGCCCAAAGCAATAGTAATAGCTACAAATATCACAACAAGTCTAGCTTTAGAGGGTGGCCTGGAATGCGTATGATACCATTTGTTACTGTCTCCTTCCAATGCTAAAAGCACCACCCATGTAATAGAGCATGCCAAGTTGACAAAACCCACTATAACAGATATGTCTCTCGGGTTCCAAAGATTACCTCTGAATGACAATAGTTGGTAAACATTGGTTTGATCGTCATTAGATCTAGCATCAGCTTTGGCAATAAACACATGAGCAACAAACCCTCTTGTTGTGTTGTCCACAATATAGTCTCTTACTGCTCTTCTAGCTACTAGAGCACTAGAGAATCCATCTATTTTGAACCAGAATGTTAGTCCAAGATTGATTATTATTTCTACCATCCTTGGCACTATTAAGGAAAGAACATTGTATTCTTCTACTGCATAGCATTTGCTACTTTGAGCCAAATAGTTTTCGAGGTCATCTGAAATGCTGCTTATCTCTCGTATGATTATGGCTCCTCTGGTTTCGTAATATTTAGACTTGAAAGATCCAATCAGTAACTCTGTCTAGCGATCAGTGTCTCTGTCATTGCCCTCCTGACGCACTGGAATGCAGATGCATGTAGTTGGCTCTTCAAGGATGGTTGAATAATATGTTCCACAGACTGCAACAGGGCAGTCCATTTTGGAGTCACCCTCTCTCAGTGTCTTCTTTTTTCCAATATCCTCCAGAAGCAATAAATCAATATCCTCCACAGGAAATACATCAGTCTCCTCCACAGGCAATAGGCCATTGTTGCACCCATGGCAACCATTTTTTAGGCACTCGAGAGATGGCAGTAGACACAGGTCATTTGGTAGTCGTTTTAGTGTTCTGGGGATCTGTTGAGCAAGCATGGTGGTGATGACCTCATCCACGCCTGCCCATAATACAATGCATCCACATCTACTATTGCAATGTGCTATATTCAAATTGATAAGTCTGATTGTTGAAACCGACTTGAATAACATGATGAATTAAAGGCACATAAAACAGTAAGGTACTTTCTTGATTCGCTGCAAACTTTCAGGTGAGTTTGCATCAAGTCGACTTGACACTTGATTTGACCCTCAAATGGTTGAAAATGACATAAGGAATCTTTGTACACCCCTTTGAGACAAGACAAATGATAATGATAAGTTTTAAGACCAAGGGTGTGACCAATACTTACCCCTATTTCTCTCATGATGAAGATGTTAAGAACCAAATATCAATATAGCATAGAAAAACCTTAGAATAAGTACTCAACGCATTGAAAAAGGGAGAATTTTAGATAATAAGCCTCTTTGAGGGGGCAACCTCCTTTTACCCCACATAAATGTTCAAGTACAAGATGATTCCAAATGAAAATGTCTCCTTGGTATATATAGGAGACTAGGAGGTATAATTACAACTAATGGAATAAAGC
>SNQJ01S0047243.1:38611-57738 GCA_010110895.2 Picea sitchensis | reverse complement strand
TTCAGGTGTCCTCTCTATTAGGAAATTTTTCAATCCTTCCATGATCTCCCCTTTTAAACCATCCATCTTAGTATCCAACTTAGCTTCCATTGAATCCATATTCTTTTGTAGTTCATTTATTTCCCAACACATTTCTTCACCTTCATCAAGAGTCCAATTAGGATTGTCTAGAGGCTTATTTGATGTAGAAGTTCCCTTTTTTGGTGGCATGTTGGCCAAGTATCACTTTAAACCTTGATTTTGAGGTGGTTCTTCTAGATAATATTCCTTTTATTGCATCTCCAAAATTTTGGTCCTTTTGAGTATGAGATTTTATTTTTGTAGGTCTTTGATATTTCTTCTCTTCAATGCCCCAGGTCTGATAAAAATTGGATGTGCCAAGTGGAATTTACGATAACTTCCCCACAACTTGCTGATTTTTGGCCTTTCTGGAAGATCTCACTTGTATAACATGCCTCGCAAAAAATAATTCATATAAAATTTTGAAACTCATACCAGAACTACTATGGGCTATCCACTATCCAATGCAGCTATTCTCACTCAATTTGGATACTCTAGGAAGAATTTATCATTTTCTTACCCAGAACACCTTCTTGAGACTAGTCAATAAGACTAGTCAGATACCCTATCTTCCACAGGGTGTATATACAAATTTAAGATGACCCAGAAGCTGAAATTTCTACCAAAGGTAACTTACTAATTTTTGAGAATATTCTCTGGCATTTAGGGTCTGAAACGTTACAAAAAAAAATTTATAGCGAAAATTCCGCAATGACTCAATTCAATAGGATTCCAAAACCCTATCTTAAAAAGGTTGTATATCTGAAAGTATAAGGCCTCATGAGCTGAAATTTTAACCCAATGTACCTTGATCTATCTACTAAATATCCTCCAAGTAGTTCCTTCTGAATCATTATATAAAAAAAAATATAGCGAAAATTCCACAGTGTCTCAGATGTAGCAGCGAAACCCCAAGACCTTGAGCTCTGATACCATATGTTAAGAACCAAATATCAATATAGCATAGAAAGGCCTCAGAATAAGTACTCAACGCATTGAAAAAGGGATAATTTCAGATAATGAGCCTCTTCGAGGGGGAAACCTCCTTTTATCCCACATAAATGTTCAAGTACAAGATGATTCCAAATGAAAATGTCTCCATGGTATATATAGGAAACTAGGAGGTATAATTACAATTAATGGAATAAAGCCGACATAAATAAAATAACATTACTAATCTAATATGCCCCAATTAAGGGGAAATGAGCCAATATTAGGGCTTAATAGATGAACACTATCATGACACCAAGACTCTTACATGGACTAAGGTCAAATTTATTTTTTCATGAAAGAATCAAACATAATTTATTGACATAAGACATGACTCAAAACCTAAAATAAAAATACTCGATGAATCAAACCTAGAAACTCAAAAAAATTGACCCCTATACATGCTATGTGCTAACATCTAGATCCATAGGCGATGGTGACCTCCCTATGAGGCTCCAAGAACATTTAGTTCCAATGTATTATCCATTGGGAAAGGAGTCATTATTAAAAGAAAACAAAACTAACTAATCGATTTGGTATTTACAATGAAATGAAGCCACCCATGGCTTTTAGAAAAAGTTTTTTTTTGATAAAAGACCCATTGACTGGGCCACCAAAAATTTCAGCATCTTCCAAATTCTGCATTTTACAAGTATTATTTTGTAAAAATTCATAAATTTTAAAAGGACCAACCCAAAGGGATTCTAATTTACCATGTTTTGCTTTATCCTGCCTCTAAGCATCCCACTTGAGTACCAGGTCTCCAAGCTGAAAATATTCCTTCTTCACCTTCCTGTCAAAACTTTCTTTGATTTTTTGTTGATGACTCTGTGCTTTGTCAAACAACTTCTCTTTGGTTTGTTGTACTTCCACAAGTTGATGCATCCTCATGATCATGTCATCTAGTTCCCTTCCTGATCTTAAAGGAATTTTTCCATAGGTAAAGCTAATTGAGCAACAAAAACAACTTCAATTCCATAAACCAATTGAAATGGTGTGGTGCCAATTAACCTTTTGATGGTTACTCTGTCTGCCCAAAGGGAAAACTTCAACTTAGAATCCCATGACTTCTTATTGTCTTCCAAAAAAGTTCTAATAATTTTTACTAAGCTTTTGTTGCAGGATTATGCTAAGCCATTACCCTAAGGGTAATATGGAGTGGAGTGATAAGTTGAATACCAATTTTTTCACAAAAAATAACCAGGGGCTCAGCATTGAAAGCTGTTGCATTGTCAGTGACAATTTTGTTTGGGCAACCAAAACTTGACAAAATATATTCCAAGAAACCAATAATTAATTTGTGTGTTGCATTCCTGGTGGGAATGGCTTCTATCCATTTGGTAAAGTAATTAGTAGCAGTCATAATCCAATGGTGTTGGCTGCTTGAGGATGGATGAATTTCTCCAATAAAGTCTAATCCCCACTGCTGGAAAGGGCCAGATACCACTATGGGCTTTAGAGGAAAAGAATTGAGTTTTTGTTTACCTGAGAATTTATGACATTTGTCACATGTTATAATCTTTGCACACAAATCAGTGAATAAATTAGGCCATAAACACCCAACTTTAGGTATCTTGTATGTTGTGGTTCTCCAGAAGTGATGACCTCCACATAAACTCCCATGAAATTTAGTCATATTTTTTTTCCTCTTCTATATCTAAACATCTTAAAAGAATCCCGGAAGGATCTTTCCAATATAGAATCTAATCAACAATACAATACTTGGCCGCTTTAAGTTTCAAAGATCTTACCTTGGTCTTCTCAAGTCCAGTGGGAGGCTGCAAATTTTGCAGGAAATAGATGATGTCCTTGTACCAGCTGCATTCTGCCAATTTTTAGATGATTTGCAAATTGTTGTTATGAATATCATATTGTTGATTTATAGAGTTAGTACTCATAAAATTTACTCCCAATGCCTTACAATTGGATTCAGCTAGTAGTCTAGCCAAACCTTGACCTTTTACTATCTTGGTGGGTTTCACCTCAAGATCAAACTCTAAAATCTTAGCAATCCACTTACCTCTTTTTCCATCTATATCAGGTTGAATCAAAATTTCTTTCACAGAACTTGAAGGAACATAAAAAATGATTTTTAAATGAAGAACATATACCCTAAAATCCTTAAGAGCTTTGACTAAAGCATAAGCTTGTTTCTCCATAATATCATACCTGACTTTAGCGTCTCTCAAGGACCTAATGAAAAAAAGAGATAGGTTTCTCCATTCCGTCTGAATTCTTCTGAAGAAGGACAACAACTATTGTATCATTGGAGGAAAAATAAAAAATAAAAAATTCCTCTGAGTAGTCAGGACTGATCAGGCAAGAGCATTAGCCAATGATTTCTTTATCTGCTCAAAAGAACTTCTAGCTTCTAGTGTCCATTTTAATTCATTTCCTTTTCTCAACATGATAGTGATGAATTTCACTAACTCAACAAAGTTAGATATAAATCTCCTTAAAATTTTCATCTTACCTAAGAAGGACTGAATTTATTTCTTGGACCTTGGAAGAGAAAGGGTTTTGATAGCCTCTACTCTATTTGGGTCAATATTCACTCTTTCATCTGAGACAATGTGTCCTAACAGCTTACCCTCCTTCATGGAAAAAAGAGAATTTTGGGTATTTAGGGAAAGCCCATACTTTCTGCACTTCAAAAAAACCTTCTTTAGATGTTGGTAATGCTCTTGATCATACTTGGAAAACACTGTAATATCATCCAAATGGATAACCACAAAATTGTCTTTCTCTCCAATAAATGCAATGTGCATTGCAAGTTGGAAAGTTTCCCCTTCATTCATAAGACTGAATGGAATCTTGGAATACATAAATGTACCCCAAGGAGTGGTGAATGTTGTATTCACTCTGTCCTCACATAACACAGAATTCTGATTGTAGCCCGAAAACCCATCAATCATTGAAATCCTTACTGAGCTTGTCACCCTTTGCAAGATATGTTCCATTTTGGGTAAGGGGTGGTTTTCTTTTTTGAAAAACCTATTTAAATTCCCGAGGTCAACACAAATCCCGATCTCACCATTCTTGTTTTTGATAGGGACCAAATTAACTACCCAATCAGAATAGCTCAGAGGTATAATAATTTGGGCATCAAGCAACTTCTTGACCTATTTTTCCATAATAGGAAATAACATTGGGTTAATATTCCTAAGTTTTAGTTTGAAAGGTTTGGTGTCATTTTTCAAGGGTATCCTATGCTTGATGATGCTAGTATAATAAGTCTCCAGGTCTTCATACTTCCATGCAAAAACATTAGAAAATTATTTCAACATTTTGAAATATTCAGTCCTTTGATTTTCTGATAGACTACTAGACAATTTAACATATTTGGGATCTTCTTCAATGCCTAAATTGCAATCTATCAGTTCTGCATTTTCTTTAGAACCACTCACCTTCACAACAACATCATTGTTATCAAACATTCTTTCCAAAAAAACCAGTCCTTTAGGAATGTGATTGCTAGGCAACTGAACAATTTTATGATCAGCAATTTTGTTCAGAAATTTATCATAATGCAGATTTTTATGATCATCTGAATCTTGGTCAATATGAACAACAAAAAATTCATCCACTATTTCCAAAAACCTATTTAGTTCTTGATCATCTTCAAAAACCTTCCAATGCTTGACATTATCAGGTATAGCAGGTCTATATTTTACCTCAACATTATATTTAGGTTTTGGAAGTAGTGGAATTTTAAAATTGTTGGCAGAAAAAGGTAAGGAATCAGCCAGTGTATTAGCCTCCCTGGGAACAAAAGATATGTTGAAGGATGAGAAGAAGTTATCAATGAGGTCCCAAATCTCATTCCTATAATATTTAAGTCTAGGATGTTTTGTTTGATAGATATTTATGACTTGATGCACAATCAATTCTGCATCTCCAAATACTAACATTCCCTCAATTTTCATGTTCTTTGCAGCCCAAAACTAAGGCTTCATATTTTGCAATATTATTTGTATTTTTAAATTCAAGATTGAAGGACAAAGTTATGACATCCTAAGAGGGAGAAATAAGAACTACCCCAACACCAGAACTATCCTTGGAGGATACACCATCAAAGTACATCTTCCACATTTGAACACCATGTCTAGCTATTTCACATTTTGTTGATGATTGATATTTGATCTTTAAGGGTGATTGAGGAGACTCAGTAAGATGAATAATACAAGACCCCAAATCAGTATCAACAACATATATGGGATGGTTTGTTGGGTTTCTCTCATCACTTATGATGTATGCTAGTTGAGCTTCTCTATACAGTCTCTTGTGTTCAACCCCAAAGACTAGTATGGTAGCATAAGAAAGATCCATTTGTAAATTTCCTCCTAGCCTATTGATCCATGATCTAGACCACAACATACCAAATTTGGGGGGTACATCTACAACTACAATGTCCATGACTATGCTTTTCATAGGTAATTGAAAAAGTGTGACAACTAGATCTTTAATAACTCCAAGACATTTTACTTTTGTTGGGTCAAAAGAATACAAGTCATGATAAAATTTAGTAATTTCTAGGCCCAATTCATCCATGATAGCCTTAGGCATCAAGTTATGGGATGCACATGAACCCATAAGACAATTGTGCAAAATATTTTCATGCACATTCAAAGAAGTGTAAAATGGGGGAGATGAATCATCTATGCCTTCTACCAGTGGTCCTAATATAATTGCAGGCTTTTCATCCTACAAGTTAATTGAATATGATGAAGGGGGATAAGATTCAGGCTACAAATTTTTTGAGATAGATTTCTTAAAGTATTCATTTTTCATCAATTCTATGAGTGGGACATGAATCTTGATTTTCTGGATTTCATTCTCAAAATTAAAATAGGAGTGAATTTTTTGGATTTATTTTACCTATTGAATAGGAGCCTTGATAATGGGCTAATTTTTATGTTCTCCTATTTCTTTATTTGGTGCAACCACAACCTTTGAAGGAGTATTTGACTTTTTAGGCTGAGTAGATGCACTTGGTTTTCCATCCTTATGTTTTCATCTCTGATTATAATTGTTTTCAACTTCATTTATTTTTTCTCCTTTACTCAACTCATTCAACTGATTTCACATTAAAGACTCTTCATAAGTAGTCTGGGTTAAATGAGGAAAGGCAGTTGTATCACCTAAACAATGAATTTCTTGGTCTTCCTCCTCATTATTTATTTATTCATCATCAACGAAATTGTTCTGTAGAGGAGTTTGAACTTTTTGATCCTCTTTATTTCTATGATCTCTCTACAGAATCTGAGGTGTATTGTTTGACATTCTAAACTGATTTATGTTTCCAAAGTCTTGATGATTTCTATTAGCTTGTCTCCCTTCAAGCTTTAACCTTTCCATCTCTTCAGATAATTACTTAACCAAATTTGTCAATTCATCAACATTGGGATCAATACCTGAATCATCTGAAGATGAGGCTTTTGTTTTCTGTTTTCTTCTATCTCTGTCAAATCTTCCCCTCAAATTATTTGCTGCTAGTATATTAGATTCAACCTCCAATGCAACATCTTGCATATGGGCCAAATTTGCATACCTTCTTTCTCTCAACAAAAGAAAAAATTATTGGTCAAAATCACTTGCATAGGTTATTTGAGCAGAGGTCTGAGTGGATTTAATCTCAATAGGAATTTTGTTATACATCTTGTTAAATATTTTTGAGAAATCTGACACAGATTCACCCTCTTTCTTTTTGAGAGCCCCAAATTCTGTAATGTAATACAAGAAATATTTTTTGTCACCCCAATGCCTTAGGAAGGCATCATCCAGGGCCTCAATTCCAGCTATTGATCCAAGGGCTAAAATTCTAAACCACTTTCAGGCTTCTCCATCTAGGCTTTGCACAAAGACTCTCATCCAAACATCTTCATTTTCAATATTCAAATTATCTACATAACCATAAAATGCAACAAGATGTTCTTCTACAATCATATATTCTTCTCCAGTCAATTTAGGCATGTCCTTAAGGTAATATCCTACTAGGAGAGCATTCATGGGTTGAGGAAGCACTAATGGTGCATACCTAGCATCCACAATGGCATCCATTCTGTTCTGAGGAGGATTAACTCCTGTCATTTTATCTGGAAAAGGAGGAATCTGACTCTTAGGAGAAGTAAGAGGTGATTTTGCAGGTGAAAATTCAATCTGTATAATAGGAGGTTTTGAAAAAGGAGGAGTATGAAGTGGAGAAGATTCAAACTTAACAAAAGTTGTATTGGACTTGGGTATAGCTAAGGAGATTTCAAAATAACTTGAGGTTCCTTCTTCTTTAGTTATAGGAAATTTCAATGAATGAGGAGTTGGGGAACCTAAGAAAGGGAAATCTTCCAAACTTTCAAGTCTAAACCACTTTACAATTTCAGGAGATGGAAGAAAATCAAATCTTTCAAAACTTTTTTCTTTCAAGTTGGGAGAAAAAGGTGGGTATTCAATAGGAAAATCTTTTAATTTTGACTTTACAGGAGTTTCAACTATAGGTAAATGAGGAATATTAGAAACAACAACTGGTATATGGAAAATAGAGTTAGGTGGGTCTCCATAAATACCTGAAAATTTAGAAGAGGGAGCTCCTTGCAAAGCTTTTCCCTTCTTAATGATTTTTTCTGGATCAGGTTCAAGTGTAGCTAGAGGTGACTATGGGTTATCCCTCGTATGCCTTCTCTTGGGAGCCACAACTAAACTTTGGAGTCGCTAGGTTCACTATGCAACCGTTCTGTTTACTGATTTTTGTACACCAACAAAATTAGTGGTGTCCTTGTCGTACAACCCAAGGAAAGATATTCAATTCACCTCCCTGAAAATGGCGCCAAAAATGTTAGCACTATAAGTCTCTCCTAATTTTGTAAGTGTGATCCTAATACCCATCAGAAACTTTGTAGGTCTGTTAAAGATAAAAATGTTTTCAAAGTGTATCAAATGGGTGAGATACTTAATTAATAATATCAACACAGAACCTCCATGAAATACACACCAACAAGAAAGGCTTTGAATAAATTCAAATCAGTGTTTAGAGATATCAAATGGGAAGATGGAATAATTAGCAGGGAATATGAGATACATGCATCAGGTTACATCAGGTAGTTGTGAAATACTTATAGCATAAATATCATTGAATAAGAACTGCCTAATCAACAAGAGAGCACTTTGATAATACTTGCATCAATTACAAACAATAAATCATTTATTGTAGAAAGGAACAAGCATAAGGATGAATCCCTCATAAACAACTAACATCAAAGTGAGATAGAAACATAGATGTGACAGTAGGAGAGGAAACTGATCATTCACTATTAAAGATTCTTGAATATGATTCATATAGTATGGAAACTCTGTTACAGTTGAAAAATAAAGATAAGAGTATCATTTTCTAACCATTGAAACCTTCTCATAGAGTTACAATGCATATTAAATAACAAGGCATCCAAAAATCTCTCTAGAATCCACCACGTAGCTTCTAGATAAGATCTTATGCCTAAGAGAGGTGTGGCACTAGGTGCATAGCGGAAATATAAGAAGAATGTTATATTCCAGGAAAATGTTGGCATCATTGGATGTAACTATTGACAACTTATTGCATGTGGATTAACTAAAGGTAGATCCTTGAGGCAGGTGACCCTTGATGTGCAACTGATCTTTAAGGATCTTATCCGAACTCAATATGACATATGGAATTATTCATGAACTCAAAATCGTCATGACACCCATTTCACAACACTTGCACTACAAACTGTCCCAAAACAACCAGTTCACAACGCCTTTGACAACACGCATTGCGAACTTTCCTGTAGGTGTGTTTTTACATTCAAAATTGATTTATACTGTTAAAAATTTCACAAAAAGTTGGGAAACCCATTTAGAACCTGCTATAATCTTCTAAAACAAGACGTAACCTTTGCAAAATTCATATGAATATGGTAACAACAGTTTAATACAAAAATCCTTGCTTGGTTTATATGTATGTGTATAAAATAAACCATGGCAAAAATTTGATGTTGATGTAGAAATGATATCCTGTCTTCATCTTTTCCTGGTGCTTCTTCTAGTAGCCACATGAGCTAACATATCCAAATTTATTTTTTCTACTTGTTCCTTGAATGGTTGCAATTCTTCTTTCAACCTCTTGATTTCAACTTGGCAAGATCTTTTCTGCCTATACACATTCTTCAACTACCCATGCAGAGGTAAATATCTATTAGCCAAATATATTTCTTTATCAATGGTTTCTTCATAAAAATCTAAGGTATTCTTCAGTTTGATTCGGGCCTCCAGGTTTTCCTCCTTCAATTTTTCATTTTCAACTCTTGTATATTTAAGTTGCCTCCTGATTCTTTTGAAACTAGGATTAGTTTCATGAGAAGGGGAGTTGATATCCATAATCTCAATTGGTTGCTTAGAAGGCTAAGTTTTATCCTTTTGCTGAGTTGAGGCTTTTGATGTATCCTCTTCCACATGAATATGTTGCTTAGCTATTGATATCCTTTATGCAACAACAACAGGTGGGGAAAAGAAAGTACCATTTATGCAACAACAGGTGGGGAAAATAAAATATTCTTACCCTTAAGACTCCTTACTTTACTTGATGATATCTCCAGAGGTGTAAGTTTTTCCACAAGAGAAACTTCTCTATTAGGAGTTTGTGAGGGACCACCTTCAACTATTTGATCAGTAGATTGAATGGATTTATCTCTTCTAGTCATCTTCCTCTTTTTACTTGACTCTGAGTGCACAATCTTCTCAACAGGAGTAGGTTTTTGTCTTTTTGACTATGGTGTGTGAACAAAATCTGGCTGAAAGCCTGATGCAATTAGGAAAACCTCCCAGTGAGTATTGGTCTTCTTCATCTCTTCCAATACTAGCATCTTGATTAAACTAGAGTGAAAAACATTGGTATTGACTTGCCTTGATTTAGCTTGAACCCTATGTGACATCTTCCTAATACTCTTGAATAGATAAAAGAGAAGGTTCATGGAATATTTCCCAGTAAAGTGTAGGAGCAATCTGATATGGTATTGATAAACCATATTGAACTTCCCTTCACAAGTGAAGTACCTATGAATAACTCTCAGAATTTTGTCAAAATACTCCAACATATGACTTCTTGGCACTCAATTGGATAGGTTTTCTCCTTGATATTTAGGTTTTAGGAATTCCTTGGAAAATGTAGAATTCAAAGACATGTCTTTCAACCATTTTTCACCATAAGCAGGTATCTCTGTGATTGTAGAAATAGATTGCTCTGAGACTTCAAACTCCAGTGCACCCACCTTAGTCTTTGTCCCACTAAAATTGAGTGCAAACTATTTAGCAAACTTAGGATGTCCTCTTTTCATTTTCTCACAAAAAATCAGGCAACCCACTCTCTGAAATGCTTCCTTGAAAAATGGTTAAGAATTTATAAGTTGCAACTCATGGGGCTCAACTATGACAATTTCTCCCCCTTTGTAAACCTTCTCACCTTGCTGATTGTCCATGATAGTTTTTTTGAAAACCATATACCCTCTTATAACATTTTTTATCATATGTATGATGAAAACAGGAAAATTAAGGTTTTTTATTTGAATTTTTCACAATTTAGGGTTTATTGAATGAAATATTCATGTAGAGAAAAAGTGTGAGAATGAAAAGATTGCAAGTAGAAGATGAGAGGAGATAAAAAAAAATCCAAAAATGGATGAGGCTTCAGTCAGGAAAAAATCGTGGCAATTCTATGTAAAACATAGGATTCGCAACGCGATCCTTTAGTTTGCAACGCACAGTCGAGTTTGTAGTGCACATTTTTACACTAGGTTTTAATGAAAAAGGTTTGAAAAATTCCCACGTATGAAAAGGAAAATGACTTTGAAAAAGATAAAACATCAGACCTGAGTGAAAGCACAGTCAAGGAGGGTTTTTTCAAGTGAGAAAACAAAGGGTTTGTAGTGCCTTAAATGCATACAGTTTGTAGCACTATTAAGAAAATGTAGTGGATAGGGTCATGACTGCAAGAAATGGCTGCAAATTGATCTTATTGGTATAAAACAAGAAAATTGATCTTATTGGTATAAAGCAAGAAAATTAAATTTGCAAAGGTTTAATATACCAATACTGTTGGTTTTTCATCAGTGCAAGGTGTTTGTAGCATAGATACTATGCAACAGTTTGCAACACGTAGAAAAATCACATCGACTAGAATCTAGTATAATAAACCTTCAAACACCGCACAATAATTAAGTAGGGTACCTGGTATATCTGAATCTTCAACTGTCGTCTCATGAGTTAAACTGGCAGTTTCCTAGAAGCATTTAATCCACCTTCATCTGCTACAAGAAATTCCCAGCGCCATAATTCAAACCAATTTGCAGCATGCTATATTCAAATTGATAAACTTGTTTCTTGAAACCGACTTGAAGAACATGATGAATTAAAGACACTGAAAACAATAAGATATCCCTTGACATGTTTCCAAGGCATAATGATGTGTGATTAGTGCATGAGGTACTTTCTTGATTCGATGTGAACTTTCAGGTGAGTTTGCAGCAAGTTAACTTGACAATTGATTTGACCCTCAAACGGTTGAAAACCACATAAGGAACCTTTGTACACCCCTTTGAGACAAGACACATGATAATGATAAGTTTTAAGATCAAGGGTGTGACCAATACTTACCCTTATTTCTCTCATGATGATGAACCCTATCATGACACCATGACTCTTACATGGACAAAGGTCAAATTTATTTGCTCATGAAATAATCAAACATAATTTATTGACATAAGACATGAATCAAAACCTAAAATAAAAAGACCCTATGACTCCAACCTAGAAACTAAAAACAATTGACCCCTATACATACTATGTGCTAACAAAATGATTATCACACTGGAGCATGTGGCAATAACTTTTCTGGGTTGGCTACCACTAAGAAAATCCTTCGTGTTGGATACTTCTAGCCCTCATTATTCAAATATTGTATAGAGGCAGTTAAGAAGTGTCACCCATGTCAGATCTTCTCTCAGAAGATGTGGGCATACCCTTCTCCTATGTTTCCTATTATTGTTGTTGGTCCCTTAACTAAGTGGGGAATTGATTTCACTACATTCCACCCAAATTATGCTAGGGGGAATCATTATATCATTGTGGAAGTAGATTACTTCATCATGTGGGTCAAATCCATGCCAATGTTTAGAAATGATGGGGAAATAATGACACTTTTCTTTTTCAACCAAATCATTTCTAGGTTCGGTATACCGAAAGATATTGTCACTAACCATGGAAGTCACTTTCAAAATAAGATGATGTCAGAGTTAACATAAAAGATAAGGTTCAAACAAGAACATTCACCACCCTATTATCCATAAGAAAATGGTCAAGTGGAGGCTGTCAATAAGTATCTTAAGACCATTCTCCAATGGACAATCAATTCAGCCAAGTCGAATTTTCGGCAAGATTGCTACAAGATTCTCTCCTTTCCAACTTGTTTATGCGATAGAGGCAGTATTGACTATAGAGTGTCATATTCCTTTTCTCAAGTTGGCAGTGGAATTACTACCCAACACAACTACGCTTGAAGAGCGTCTTGTCTATCTCCAACAGCTAGATGAACAACATCGGGATGTAACCTTGGCTAAAGAGGCTCATAAACGTCGCATCAAGTGTCAATATGATTGGTCAGCTCACCCTAGGGTTTTATCTAAAGGTGATCTTGTCTTGGTCTATAATCAAGATAAAGATCGCTTGGGGGAAGGCAAGTTTAAACCCATGTGGTTCATACCATTTATTATAAAGAAAGTTTTGGAAAATGGCACTTATGAATTGGTTGACTTTGAAGGAAATGTGTTGCCTGGGCCCAAAAATGGGATTTATGTAAAGAAGAATTATGCTTAGGTTGGTCTTCTGAGTGTGACTTCTTGTAAATAGTGTATATATTTATCTATATATTTTAGTATATTTTTGTTTTATGGATGTGTATTTTCTTTTGTTTCTGCATTGTGGCATATGTCAAGGGAATCCAAGGTTTATTTTGGGTTTGCAGATGATGCCAACCGACACACTTGGAGGCTTTCTTTGGAAACTTAGGTAATCTTCATGCCCAATTGTCAGTTGCTATCTTCTCGAGGTGCTTGTTTAGGAGAAACAACCAATAATGTTTCTGAGTATAGTGCAATAACATAATTTCTACGCGATGCTTTATCGCATGGTGTTTCTCACCTCCAAGACCATCTAGATGCTCAACTGGTAGTGTCACAGTTAAATGGAGTGTACCTCATCCATGATCCCACCTTGAACCGATGATTCCTTATGGTATGCCTCTTGGAACGTTATTTTGATTATATCACATATATTCATGTTCCTAGATGTTTTATTCAATTAACTGATACATTGACAAATCATGTTTTAGATTGACATCTTTCACATATCTAAATATAGAAGTATACACATACACACACATGTAAATATATTTGTACAAAATTTATTTACTCAGTAAGACAAAAATATAAATATATATAGTGTGTCCAAAAAGTATGTCACAGTACAAAATGTGGGTTGTAAGCCTCAAAAGTGTCAAGTATACATCGTCGGAATTAAGCCCTCAATACATAAGAGAGATAAAAAAATGGGTGCCCCGACACGGATGTTGTCTGGTACTAATCTAAGGTATAGGACTATTGGCCCTACTATAATGCACTACGATGTTGGCAAGACGTCGGAACAACTAGACCCATGCCCTGGGTACTCCTACTACATGAGGCTTCATAAATGGTGGCAGATCCTCGATCTCTGCCATCGACACGCTACAGGTAAGGGATTTCAATTTCCTCTCTACCCTCCTTAGTACTCTCTCGGCCTTTGCTAACTATGTCCCTGGCTTTGCTGCAGCTCCTCCTGGTTGGGCTTGCTCTCAAGGACGATTCCCCATCCAAGGGAAGTCTGTTGGCCATACTAGTCCCACATCTGTACATAACAGGTTTTGAGTAAATACTGTGACGTTACCAAAAACAATTTTTCTTTCTCATAATAAAATTAGAAAATTAAAAAATGATAATACGTACCTATCTCACCATGTGTTGTGCTAGGGGGCATAGGCATTTTGGGGTCTCTCAAGAAGCTAATCCCCGCATATGGATAATCCTTGATGGCGGGAATTTTCCATTTCCACCATTCGAAGAATGTTTCATCATATGACTCATGTGCCCCCCCTCCTTTGTGAGGAGGCATCAAGGCAACCCATCTACATAGTACTAGAAAAGAGGCTATGAGTCCTTGCACACTCTCCTTCGAGCTCATGCTAGACACTCTTTCAAAGAATAATGCACATAGTACTGTCCTAAATCCGAAGTTTCTCTTCTTCCTCAACTTACAATATGTCAGTTGTGTCTTCATGTAGTTGAGCATCGTAGTGCTCCAATCAAATATCATTGGTTGCAAACACTGCACTGCACAATGCATTTGATCTCGAGAGGCCTAATGAAGAGCAGCGGATCCAATAATCCGCTTAATCATGTATAACACCACTCTCAAGCTAAGATCCTCAATCTTTTGTATAGGGACTTGACAGCCTACCTTCTCTATATTGGCCTCACAATACATGTCAATATAATGGGCTATGTTATATGGCCCTGGAGGGAAAGTCTCCAAGTTCACCGGCTCACCCCTCCTAGAGATACCAGTGGAAGTCATATGGAAGGAAGCTCCATAGTCTATCAACCATGCACTTTGGCATGCACAAGTTGCCAAAGCTGCAACAAAGACATCTCCACCATCCTCTTGAGAATATTTTTTACAATCATTTTTTTCCTCTTCTTCTTCTTCTTCTTCTTCTCTTCCTTCCAGTCCCTTCTGAAATGCTCGAACTTACCGTGATTCCAACATTTTTCCTTGGATATTCCAGGAGACTTATGTCTCCCATGAGATTTGGACTTATTCCACAAAAAACGTTTATTAACCAAGGACTTAGCCTAATACAAATCCCCCAACTTCTTCCAAAGAGATGTTGCAGTTTTTCTTCATAAAAGGTCAATAATACGAAATCGACGAAATAAAGCCTAATAAGGATTCTTGCCTTTCTCTCCAACACCACCAACTCTTCATCTTGATCTATGAGAAGATATTTCATCTCAAGCTTCCACCGTTCAAAGTTAGTGCCATTAAAATTCTTCATTTCTAATTTGGATGTGCTCACCATTTCTTTGCAATAATATTTATTTCTATGCAAGCTTCCACTCAAACAATGATTAGATAAAAAACCATTGTCCCTAACACCTTCGATCTGATCTGAGGTGATCAAGCTCTGATACCAAATGAAAGAAAATGGAGGTGTGGAATATGCTTCCTAAACTAATCTATGAGAGAAGAATGTGCAGAAACCAAAAAACATAACCATTGCAAACACATGAAATGAACAAACCATTAATAGCACAATGAAATTTATTTAAAGATTTAATTATGAGATAGATTTAATTATGGGATTTTTATGAAAAATCCCACTTAGCCCAGGCTCCAGTTAAGATAGCATTCAGAAGAGTACATGTACATTCGAGTGCTTCCATGGGGTCGTGCTGTTGGGCTTCGTTGACGTGGGATGTATTGACCAAGAAGATAACTGCCAGTTGCCCACTTCACCCAAACAAGACCTTGCACGGCACCATATACCCATCTACCAAAAGTTTTTATACCCAAAGCTCTTGATACCACTGTGCATGAGACAATGCACAATATTTCAAAAATTATCATTGTGCAAAGTATCCAAGTCTTTCTTCTACAATTGAGCGATCCTTTGAAGTTCGATCTCACATTTAGCAAATATAAACTCAAATCAACGCAGTCCATGCCCAAAACAATAGCAATAGCTACAAATATCACAAGAAGTCTAGCTTTAGAGGGTGGCCTGGAATGCGTATGATACCATTTGTTACTGTCTCCTTCCAATGTTACAAGCACCGCCCATGTAATAGAGCATGCCAAGTTGACAAAACCTACTATAACAGATAAGGCTCTCGGGTTCCAAAGGACCTGTTAGCATGGTCAGAGCATCTTTGGCACCCATCTCCAAATAAAGTCCGCCTCTCAAAATACTTCAATGGAAAACCGCTACATTTCCTCACAGCGCCTGATACACTTTCACTTAATTGAAATTGTCCAGAAGCAATAGCAGACAGCCATCCCAAGCAGCAAATTGTTCTTATTCGTTATTGGAGAGCTGACGGTGGGCTTTAATTTTTTCACATACTTAAATCCCGTCTGTAATGCTATTGATTCATCTCCTCTCCGGATGTCTCCATAAATTATGCACTAGCCAGCCATCGATTCTGGGGGATATTGAAAATCGTCATAGTGTAAACCTAACAATTTAGTGTAAAGGCTTTCTAGATATTATTTTTATAAAATACGAAATTGTCTCCTCCAAATAAAAGAGATAAATTTATGTGTTTTAAATATAGGTTAAAAATAAAATTACAAGTAAACAATTAAAATTTTAATATTCATTAAAATCTATAAAAAAAAATATTAAAGTTTCAAATAAAATAACATTTTAAAAACTAATTCTATTTACATAGTACATAGTGTCCACTGGTTCGTGGTAGGATAAAGTTGTAATATTAAAAAATTAATTAAATGATGAAATTGACATGTTGTTGGTGCATTCAATATGTATTATTACAATCTCAATAGACAGTGGATACTTGTTTAAATTGTATTTCTGAATAATAAATTCAGTATGTTGAAAAAAATCTTTCAACATTTTGATAATACAGATAAAAAAATTTAGACTATTTTTTAGATAATAAATCATTATATTACTCCTAGTTATATCAATGTTGGAAAAAAAAAACCTTTAACACTTTGACAATACAGATAAAAAGTTTAGACTAATTTTAAGATAATAAATCATTATATTACTCTTAGTTATATCAATTTGCTTCATACCCTTTAGGGGACATTAGGCACAATCAACTTTAATTAGTAAATCTTTTGTAAAAGTTGACGTCTTATCTATTAGATTGAAGAAAACAACCTTTTTTTTTTTGAGTTTAGTTTATGCGTGCTCTGCAAGGGAAGTGAAGAAACTTTGCTACATTTATTTGGGGAATGTAGATTCATAAAAAAATATTTGGTATATTTCTAAGGAACTTATCCTGGTTAATAAATGGCAAGGAGGACAATTTGAAAACAGTTTACATAATTGGACAAAAAGAAAGGAAAACTGGAATGAAATTCCATGTTTCATCAGCTGGGAGGTTTGGAAGCATAAGAATTTGCTGATTTTTGAAGATAAGGCACTAAACCTTATTGGAGTGTGCAATTACATACTACAGGATCTGGGGGAACAAAAATTAACGCTAGACACTTCTCACAAAAGGATTGATAGACCACCAGTTTTTGATTGGGGTGGGCTAGTAGGTTTTTTTGATGGGGCATCACAGGAAGGAGGAATAAAATGTGGGGCTGGGACCATACTGAAATGTCCTTTATTGGGCACCTATAAACTAAAAATGAATTGTGGGAAAGGAACAAATACAAAAGTAGAAATGTTGGCACTTTGGTTAATATTATATTTTTCATATCTTAAACAGGTACCAAGGTTACTTTTGATGGGTGACTCTAAGATTATTATTAATTGGTATACTAATAACAGTAATCTTCAGGTGATATTATTGCAGTCCTAGATGAACAAGATTAGAGCACTGAGCAGACAATTCCAACAAATCAAAGCCCAACATATATACATAACATATAATCGGGTAGCTAATTGATTATCAAAGGAAGCACTTTCTATGGAAGAAGGTTGCATATATTGATCAAAGGAAGTAGATGGACAACAAATTTTTTTTGAAAGAATTGAAATTAGTGCTTAGAAAAATCATCAATGGACTATTTTACATATTTTGTACATTTCAGATATAAAGAGGAAATAACTTTTTTGTATTGTGGACACATACATATATAGAGCGATGATTACATGATCATAAGATGTATTAGAGACAAAAGCTGATAAGCTTCTTTGTTGATGCATGATTACATTTTGTAGTTTATGAAAAAAGAAAGTGTTATATTTACTTAATATAAGAGTTTTTTTTAGTGGAAAAATACATTGAAGAAAACAACTCTATTTCATATTTATAAAGCAAGTAAAAGAAAATTATAATGGTTCATTTAGATAATGGAAATAATGATATTGATTTATTTCATATTTATGATAAATTATAATGGTTCATGTAGGTAATGGAAACTATGATATTGATTTGTTAATTTAGGTTTTAAGAAAATGTTACACATTGAAGTTGAGAATGTTTTATTTAAAATGATGTCTTCATACTGAATCTAAATTTAATATTTTAATTATTTTTAATTTCGTTTAATATAATTATGTAATTGAAAATTAATTTCTTCCTATTAAATTTAAATTTAATGTTTTAATTATTTTTAATTTAATTTAATATGTTTTGAACGGGAATAATATTTCTCTACGGTTCTGAATGGAAATAATATTTCTCGGCGGTTTTGAATGAGAATACTACTTCTCTGTGGTTTTGAAATTAATATTTCTCCGTGGTTTGGAATGAACATAGTAGATCTCTGCGGTTTTGAAATTATAACTTTGCAGTTATGAATAGAAATAATACTTTTTTTTTCCTAAGATTATATATCTAGGGTTTTCAATGCAATAAATATTTTAATTTTTAAGATTATATATCTAGGGTTTTGAACTGGAATAATCTTTGTAGTTTTTATCTTTTTACCCAGAATAATCTCTCTGGACTTCTCTGTCATCTTTCGAGTCACTTTTTATTTTGATTCAATTTTAATTTTACGTAAAGAGATTTAAATATATTTTATTTATTTTTTTATTTTATGTTTCAAAGTAAAAGTTGATTTGAGAGATAAAGTCAATCCTTAATAATAATTGTTACATCTTTTTTCTCTTCTTTTCAATATGAGCAGTCCACCACCTATTCCAAAAACTCACCCTAACAAGGGGAGGCCCCCCAAAATCACCCTAGAGATCCTTTACAATTATATGGAATCAGTAGAAAAAAAAAGAGAAGAGAGAGATGCCAAAATCCAAATAGAGTTAGAAACATTAG
>SNQJ01S0047243.1:9438-34933 GCA_010110895.2 Picea sitchensis | reverse complement strand
GTCACCTTTGTGACACTAAGAAGGTTGAAGATGAAAAGCACTTTCTCTTAGATTGTCCAGCCTATACCCATATTAGATCTCATTTTCAAAATATTGATCACACTACCAACCTTCCTAAACTCTTAACTCAACAAAAGTATGGTGATCTTGGAAAGCTTCTCTTAATGCTTTTCGAGCACATAAACAAAATTCTAAAGAATCACAAGTAATCACTTACCCTCTTAAGGTCCAATAGACCAATTAGATCTTAGTGGACGTTAATCATCATCATCGTCAATATAATGATTTATTATCTAAAAAGTCTAAATTTTTTATTTGTATTAAAGTGTAAAAGGATTTTTTTCAGTATACTGAATTTATTATTCTAAAATACAATTTAAACAAGTGTCAGACTCTCAATTGTCTATTGAATTTGTAATAATACATATTGAATGCAACAACATGTCAATTTCATCATTTAATTCATTTTTTAATAGTACAACTTTATCATACCATGAACTAGTGGACACTACTTACTATGTAAATAGAATTAGTTTTAAAAAAGTTATTTTATTTTAAACTTTAATATTTTTTTTCTAGATTTTAATGAATATTGAAATTTTAATTATGTACTTATCATTTTATTTTTAACCTGTATTTAAAAACACAGAAATTTATCTTTTTTATTTTGAAGACAATTTAGTATTTTATAAAAATAATATGCACAAAACCTTTACACTAAATTGTCAGGTTTACATTATGACAATTTTCAATATCCCCCAAAATCGATGGCATTTAGGGAGACATATGGAGAATAAGACTTTAACTTAATGAATCAATAGCATTACATACGAGATTTAAATATGTGAAAAAATTAAACTTATACCACTATCACCTCTCCAATAACTGGTTTATGTTATGAACGAATAAGAACAAAGAAAAATAATTTAAATATTTTAATTCCACAACTTAAAGTTACACTTTATAAAATCCCTAAAATTTATGGTCAAATTTTACACTAATAGGTGTTCAACGTGCATAGCTATTGCTATATACACTGTGCTAGATTTTGCCCAAATTTATATAGTTGGATCTCATAAAAAAAAAATACCAAAACATAAAACATGTTCTACATAGCCATTGATGTATTGATGTCATGGTGGATGAAATAAATATATGGAAAGGTGTGTACTCACCTAATATTTGTTAAATGAAGTGGTCATTATAAAATTGGGCATTACTTTTATTATATGATTTCATCATAAAAGGGAATATGAATTAAATAGGTGAAAATGTGTAATTGTGGATTTTTTTATTTTTATTTTTGGTTTAATTTTGATTTGAATTTGACCAAAAATTGTTGGATTTGTATATTTAAGTGGTTATGTTTGTATAATCAAACTATTAAACAGAAAATATCCCCATATAATCATTACCTCCTCCACAAATTAGGAGGCTGCCTTCTTCACAAGGTACCGTGTGAATTGGACCACGCAATAAGATGTTTTTTCTGTGACTTGGCCCACTTCCCCGGAATGTTCAATTGCCCACCTACTTTTGGTTGGATAATTAATTTCAATAATACATGTCCTTCTCTCATGGAATTTTGTTCCTGTAGTTTTGTGATGACACAAGGGGAGTAAGTTAACTTGGGAGAAATCTTTCCTCTTTCTAGAGAAAAAAATATAGTGTTCCCGATTTAGTGGTCTAGTGGTTTAGGAAATCTAGCGGTTTTCTGAATGCTATCTTAGCTGGAGCCTTATGTGTTTATATTTGCCTTATGCACGATCCAACTTCAAAGGATGGCTTGATTTGAGTTTATTTTTGCTAAATGTGAGATCGAACTCCAAAGGATCGTTGGATTGTAGAAAAACAGGCTCGAAGGGGGTTGAGTACGCATTTGTTGCAAGCAAAACACCCTCAACTTGGGCACGTGATCATAGTAGTTAATATATTAAACAATATAATATACAACTGCACAACAAAAAAAGAAAAAACTGTAGAAAATTGGTGAAGGCAATTTGTATGAGTAAAACGAGGATGAAATTGTAGATGTATATGCACAATAGTTGTAGAGCTAGTTAGTTTCTTGAGATCATGTACTATGTGTGTTCACAATTCTGTTACAAATGTTGCTTGGGTTGTGGGAAAGATCATTTCTTTAATGTCTATTTTCTTTGTTATATTTTTTAAGAGCATAAGTGGAAATTGTCCTTTATGCAATTGTTGTTCCATTGAGGAAAACAACTTTGAATAAGTATCGAACAATTGTAATTAACATAACTGAGATACATGGACATGTGAAAGTAAAGGACAAAACTGGATATGGAGAACGATATCATTGCCTTGTCATTGTCTGACTCTCCATCTTTTATATGGAGAATGTGTTGCGAGCCAAGTTTTCTCGTGAGTATGACAGTTGCACCAATGGTTGCGATTGGGTAAGTATCGTTGCTCTGTGCAAGTTGGTTGATAGTTGTGTCTGGGACAAAATGATATTCTGAACAAATAACGAGAATTTTTTCCACAACACTTGTTTCGTTGAGCGATATAATCCGATCACAAACACCACGGTCATATACTGTTTTGGGCAATATATTAAAATTTGTATTGGATATCCCATTACCTGGCAATGTCTTTTCTGCATGTTTTTGAACAAGTTGTGTGGGAATAGTCAGTGTGACTATCATCAGGGCTTCATTGTCTATCATCTCAGCACGCATAATGGATCTAGTTCTGTTTCCCTTGTCCAAGTAGGTGTCATAGATGACCATTATGTCCCTGATGAACACTTGTCTAGTTCGGAGGTTTTTCAAGCCCTCTATTGATAGTATTTTACGTGTTATAAGTTTAGACCTGATGACATTTTTTGAACAAAAAAAGTAATATGAATGGTAGTCTGTATTATTTTTTTTAATTTTTTTTTCCTGGAATAAATGTACAAGTAGACACACAAGTTGGATGAAGTGTGGAGCCAGAGTTTTGCAACCAGATCTCTTAGTCTGCGGAACTTGCGCTATGTTCGACGTCTCAGTTGCGCTCATTGATACTTCTTGTGAACTACAAAGTATGTGTTGTAGATGACATCAACATATTTACCATGGCATAGATGAATAAATAGCTGAGGATATTTGTTTGGTAAACATATGAGGAACATAATGTATGCATCTTTACCTTTGGCCTTATTGGTCTGTTGATGTTTGTGATGATTGACTGCTCATGGCCATGTCACTAGTCCAACATTTTCTGATGCAAGCATGTGTAGATGAACATCAGAAGGACTAAATAAGCATATGCATTGTATATTGTCCATAATTGTTCTGAATCCAGAAAGTGAAAGTAGACGAGAAAAACGAAGGAGAATTCGGTTAAGTATAGAAGAGGGAAAAAATGGATAATAGAAAGTGGGAAAATTAGAAATGGGGAGGGAAATGTTTGGAAGTGGGAAGTCTCAATAAAGACCCATTGTTGCCAAATCATCGTTTTCTAGTCCAATATTATATGCATCCACTTGTTTTGTGTGTTTGATTTACTAGCACAATTGGTATACCTTTTCGAAGATTGTGCTTCAGCCCCCTCCGATGTGGCATATAAGAATTCATCTTCCTTTCCAAACTATTTGTTTCTTTTAATGTAGCAATGTTGAACATACAATGGACATGAAGTAAAGCTAGTATGCATAAAGACATGTAAAAGAAAGAAATATAGTTATATTTATTTCAATGTAGCAATAAAGAGAATACAATTCACATGAGGATAAGTTACTATTTAGAAAGATATGTAGTATCTACATACAAAAAAGTAGGTGCAAAGCAGTAGAAGAAATAGAAGAAATATACAGACAATAAATGAAATACTAAACAATGGAATATGAAATAAGAGTAGAGGCATGCACCTTTGCAACTCCTCCTCTACATTTGTGGCAAAGAGTCCATCGTCTTCTCCAGCCACTCTGTTTATTTAAATGTAGCAATGCAGAAAAATACAATGGACATGAAAGAAGTTGGTATGCAGGAAGACATGTAAAAAAAATAAACAGAGTTGGATTTATTTCAATATAGAGGCACAAAAAATACAAAGGACATGAAGATAAGTTATTATGTACGAAGACATGCAATATCTACATACAATAAATTAGGTGAACACATATACAGGCAATAAATGAAATACAAAACAATGGAATATGAAATAACAGTACACAAAAATAAATGTAAAAGAAATAAATATAGTTCTATTTATTTCAATGAAGTAACAAAGAGAATACAATTCACATGAGGATAAGCTAATATGTAGAAAGATATATAGTATCTACATACACTAAGATAGGTGCAAAGCAGTAGAAAAAATATACAGACAATAAATGAAATACTAAACACTGGGATATGAAATAAGAGTAGAGGCATGCACCTTTGCAAATCCTCCTCTACATTCGCGACAAAGATTCCATCGTCTTCTCCAACCAATCTGTTTGTTTAAATGTAGCAATGCAGAAAAATACAATGGACATGAAGGAAGTTGGTACGTAGAAAGACATGTAAAAAAAATAAACATAGTTCGATTTATTTCAAAGTAGCAGCACATAAAATACAAAGGACATGAAGATAAGTTATTATGTACGAAGACTCACAATATCTACATACAATAAATTAGTTGAACACAAATGAAAACAATAAATGAAATACAAAACAATGGAATATGAAATAACAATATGCATAAAGACATGTAAAAGAAAGAAATATAGTTCTATTTATTTCAATGTAGCAGCAAAGAGAATACAATTCACATGAGGATAAGCTACTATGTAGAAATATATGTAGTATCTACATACAGTAAAATAGGTGCAAAGCAGTAGAACAAATATGCAGACAATAAATGAAATACTAAACACTGGGATATGAAATAAGAGTAGAGGCATGCACCTTTGCAACTCCTCCTCTAAATTTGTGAGAACAAGTCCATCATCTTCTCCAACCACTCTGTTTGTTTAAATGTAGCAATGTAGAAAAATACAATGGACATAAAGGAAGTTAGTATGCAGAAAGACATGTAAAAAAAATAAACAGAGTTCGATTTATTTCAATGTAGTGGCACAGAAAATACAAAGGACATGAAGATACGTTATTATGTATGAAGACACACAATATCTACATACAATAAATTAGGTGAACACATATACAGATAATAAATTAAACACAAAACAATGGAATACGAAATAACAATACAAACATGTACCTTTGTATCTCCTCTTGTACACTTGTGGTAGAGACTCCTTCGTTTTCTCCAGCTATTATGTTTGTTTCAATGTGGGAAAGCACAAAATACAATGAACATGAATGGAAACTGGTATGCAGGGGAGAGCAAGTAATATGTACATACAGTAAATGAGAATCAACGAATAGAATAAAATATAGTTAGAAACATGAACCTTTTCTTTTCTCCATCCATGGTTGTAATTATATAAAGTTTTTCTTACCCAAAATATATTACAAGCCATAAAATATTAAGAAATTGCATGACCATAGTTGAATGATTTTGGTTTTCTGCAACAAAGTATCCAGATATGCTTTGAGACATGGAAATATAATTTTGCAGTATCTTTGGTGTACATCTCATATTTAAAGTACAAGACAAATTGTATCGTGGTCACACCAGTCTCTGTACATGATAAGGAGGTTGTATTGTGATATGTGCACATTTCACCATATATGGTTAATAAGTGTGTTTTGCACGTGTTTTATCTTAACAAAAAGACAACGGACATTGTAATTACACATGTAGTTGTCCAATTATTTGTTATGCCACTATTTTGTATCATGTCAACACTGAAGTATCCTAGAATGATAATGGTTTCATACAAATGTAAATGGTGTGATTCATTTGAGAACACATTCATTATGCTAGCTATGTTGCACGCCAAACAACATAGAAACTGAATACTGCAATTCGCAATCCATGGAACACCACTCTTGATAGAACCATCTCAGTATCCTTTTCTTCTACAAGAACATTTTACAAAGGCATGTAGGTATGGTCCAGAGCTAGGAAAAATAATTGGAGAAAAAACTAAGAGCAGGATCAGAGGGCACGGGACAAGCGTCAGATCTCGACTTTGCCAGACACGACAAACAATAGAAATGCAATCCCACTTGCGGGTGCAGGACCTGAACACCGCAAAGTGAAAAACAAACAGCTCCAACTGCCAGCGCAGGACCCCAACCTTGCAAAGACGAAGTAAACAAAATAAAAAAGCAAGCAACAAACCAGGGAGCAAGCACGAACAGGCCCAACTGCAGCCCGAGGACCTCATACTCGCAAACTTGTTCCAAACAACAACAAGTAACAATCGATGAACCAGCGAACCAGTGAACAAGCAACAACCACCGAACCAATAAATTGCAGCCCAAGCACTGAAGGAACCTGAAACATATGACGAGCATGTCAGTAGAAATAATCAAACATTCTTACTTACAAACTGCAAATAGTGAACATCAAAGAACGAATAGAAATGAAATTATGACATCGAAACTTACTCCAAAATGATGAACGACAGAAGCGCAGGTCGAATTGTGAGTGCAACACCTAGACCCCGCAAAGTAAAAAAAACATCTTCAACTGCGCATGCAGGACCCCAACCCTGCAAAGTTGAAGTAAACAAAAGCAAGCAATAAGCAACAATAGGTCCAACTATAGGCGCAGGTCCTCAACTTTGCAAAGTTGAACCAAACAACAACAAACAGTAATCGACGAACTAATGAACAAGAAGCACTCACTGAACCAGTAAACAATGTATGTATCTTCAACGATGAACAAATTGCATTTCAAGCATAGAAGAAGTGTGAAACATACAATGGTTATGCAACTGGCGGTGGACAACAATATTGTCCAAATTCACTGCAATATTCTATTGAAAAACTCGAGAAAAAATGTACTCTGAGAAGCCTATTTAGGTAAACATTTAAGGCTGTCGGGATATTTAAAGGCCTTGCGGTATGTAAACATTTAAGTTGTCAGATATGTTTAAGGACATCGCACTATGTAAACATTTAAGCTATCAAACCTATTCAAGCACCTCAAAAAGCGTGTCAATGCTCTAAACCTTCGGTATGTAAACATTTCAATACAAACAGAAATAATAAAAAAGACATATTAACATGAAGTCAATGAATTATCTATCATTATAGTCCCTCTATGCCTTCGACAGGCACTAATAATAATAATAACAATAAAAAACAGTGTCGATGCTCAGAACTTTCGATATGTAAACATTTCAATAAAAATGTAATAAAAATTAAAAAATAGCGTCTAAGCTCAAAAGTTTGGATATCTAAACATCTACAACATTGGGAACAACGAAGTTGGCAATAAGACCTCCAATATATTCTCCAATGAGACGATGACACATAAGGTTTTTTTATTATACTAAAAATAATGTTTTTACTTCTATAGTATGAACAATACAGATGATGCGAAAATTTATATTCAATGCGAAAATTTAACAATGATTCTATAGTCCCTCTAAGCCTTCGGCATGCACTAATAATAATAAAAACATTAAAAAACAACGTCAATGCTCAGAACTTTCGGTATGTAAACATTTGAGTAAAAATGTAATAAAAATTAAAAAAGAACATCTAAGCTCAAAACTTTGAATATATAAACATTTACAACATTGAAAACAATGAAGCTGGCAATAAGATTTTAAAAATAAACTGGCAATAATATATAAAGTTTTTTTTATTATATTAAAAATAATGTTTTTACTTCTATAGTACCAATAATATAGATGATACTAAAATTTATAGTGTGTGTGACTTTTTTAATTAGGCTGATTTAAAATTTTTGAAATTTAACATTAACCAGCTCACATCCTCACAACTGACACAAATTTTTTGAATTAAACTGATAACTAAAATATTCAAAAATCTTAGGTCTAAACTAGGCATTTAGTAGATTGTTTTGACTTCAATAATAGGTAGATCGATCATTGCTGTCTAGAAATTGAAATGTTGCGTTCCAGCTGGCGTGACGTCTTTTTCTGCGTGGATCTTTTCACATGACTTGGCCGATATTTTTGCAAGTAGTAGTACATGGTCAACTTGAAGTAGGATAGGAAATAGATAGGTGGGGAATTGGGAAGGGGTGGGCTCACCTAAATAGAAGACGATTGTCACCGACAGACACTTGCAGTTGGATAATTAAGCGGCCTGCTATACAAAGGCCTTAGCTAAGAGTTTTATTTTTTGGGTTTTTTGGTATTTTAGTTTGGACAAAATCACTATTTTATGTTGTTTAAATTGTATTTTTGAATGTATAAACAATTTATAGATTCAGCGTGCTCAAAAACCCTAAAACACTCAGAGTTTATAGATTCATCTGGCATAATTTGTGGAGTGACAAGACTCTAATCAGAGTTTTTGTTTATCCAGTTGGAGAAACTTCCTTGAATTTTATTTGAAATGGGTTTATTCAAAGATTGGCTAGGAAGCCTATATATAATGCAGTCGTTCATTATTGAATTAGTTTGCTGCTTGGGATGGCTGTCTACTATTGCAATTAAGTGAAAGTGTATCAAGATCAGTGAGTGTTCCCGATTTAGTGATCACGTGTTTAGGAAATCTAGCGGTTTCTGAATGCTATCTTAGATGGAGCCACCCTCTAAATGCATTCCAGGCCACCCTCTAAAGCTAGACTTGTTGTGATATTTGTAGCTATTGGTATTGTTTTGGGCATGGACTGCATTGATTTGTGTTTATATTTTCCTTATGCAAGATCCAACTTCAAAGGATGGCTTGATTTGAGTTTATATTTGCTAAATGTGAGATCGAACTTCAAAGGATCGCTCAATTGTAGAAGAAAGACTTGGATACTTTGCACAATGATAGTTTTTGAAATATTGTGCATTGTCTCATGCATAGTGGTATCAAGAGCTTTGGGTATAAACACTTTTGGTAGATGGGTATATGGTGTCGTGCAAGGTCTTGTTTGGGTGAAGTGGGCAACTGACAGTTATCTTCTTGGTCAATACATCCCACATCAACAAAGCCCAACAAGCATGACCCCATGGAAGCAGTGGAATGTACATGTACTCTTTTTTATTTTTATTTTATCTTAGCTGGAGCCCGGGCTAAGTGGGATTTTTCATAAAAAAATCCATATTTAAATCTATCCCATAATTAAATCTTTAAATAAATGTCATTGTGCTATTAATGGTTTGTTCATTTCATTTGTTTGCAATGGTTATGTTTTTTGGTTTCTTCACATTCTTCCCTCATAGATTAGTTTAGGAAGCATATTCCACACCTTAGATGAGATTGAAGGTGTTTGGGTCAATGTTTTTTTTATCTAATCATTGTTTGAGTGGGAGCTTGCATAGAAAGAAATATTATTGCAGAGAAATAGTGAGCACATCCAAATTAGAAATGGAGAATTTCAATGGCACTAACTTTGAGCGGTGGAAGCTTGAGATGGAATATCTTCTTGTAGATCAAGATGAAGAGTTGGTGGTGTTGGAGAGAAAGACAAGAATCCTTATTAGGATTTATTTTGTCGATTCGGTATTATTGAACTTTTATGAAGAAAAACTGCAACATCTCTTTGGAAGAAGTTGGGGGATTTGTATTACGACAAGTCATTGGTTAATAAACGTTTTTTGTGGAATAAGTCCAAATCCCATGGGAGACATAAGTCTCTTGGAATTTCCAAGGAAAAATGTTGGAACCACGGTAAGTTCGAGCATTTTAGAAGGGACTAGAAGGAAGAGAAGAATAAGAATAAGAGGAAAAAATTGATTGTAAAAAATATTCTCAAGAGGATGGTGGAGATGTCTTTGTTGCAGCTTTGGAAAACTGTGCATGCCAAAGTGCATGGTTGATAGACTATGGAGCTTCCTTCCATATGACTTTCATTGGTTTTGGTTTTCATTGTATGTGAAATATGATGGTGGGATATTATACCTTGGTGATGACTCTCCTCTCAACATAGTTGGTCATGGCATAGTCATAATTAGATTCCCTGATGGAAGAGTAAATGGGATCAATGGAGTTTTTCACATTCTGGGTCTAGAAGTAAACCTCCTATTAGTAAGCGCACTTAATGGTGCAAATGTGCAGGTTGTTTTCTTTGACAGAGAGTGTAAGATGGTCTGAGGAATGTAAGATGGTCCAAGGAGATATGGTACTCACTAAGGGTGTTTGTGAGGGCACTTTCTTCAGATGGTCTGAGGAGATATGGTACTCACTAAGGGTGTTTGTGAGGGTACTTTCTTCCAACATCATGCGTTCACTATTGAGTGTAATATTTCTTTCATTTTTGTAGCAGAGAGATATATAGGATCCACAACTTTAGAACTAGAACCTTCTATTTAAGCTTTTTTCTTCAATAACAAAGTTACTTGCACATAAGACAATGCTATGGCACCAAAGATTGGGCCATATAGGTGAAAAGAGCCTACGGACCGTGAAAAACAAAAATATTTGCAATGCATCAAATGATTGTACTCTTGAATTTGTATTTTGTGAGCATTGAATATATGGAAAATAGAACTGTGTGTAGTTTTATTCTAGTTCTCATAAATCTTCTAGATTTTTAGACTTAATTCATTATGATGTATTTGGTCTAGTTAAAGTTCCTTCTATTTTTTAGGCTTTTTGTTATGAGTCATTCATTGATGATTGTTTTATAAGGACATGGGTATATTTTCTTAGAACTAAATTTGAGGTTTTTGTCACTTTAAGGAGCTTAAAGCTCTCTTGGAAAATTAGTCTACTAGGAAGATTAGGGTGTTGAGGATTGATAAATTGTGGTGACTTTTGTTCTACAAAGTTTGTTAAGTTTTTTAAGGAGGATGACATTGAAAGACACAATAAAAATACATATACCCCTTAACAGAATGGAGTTGTGGAATGGACGAATAAAACATTGATGGAGAGAGCTAGGCGTATGCTTAGTAGAGTTGGCTTAGAGAAGAATTTATAGGAAGAAGTAGTTGCTAATGCATTTCAATTGCTTAATTATTCTCCCACATCAAGTATTATTGACAAGACCTCTATCGAAGTCTAGACAAACAAGAATCCCTCACTTTAGCATATTCATGTTTTTTTTTGTGAGGCATATGCTCATGTGCATAAGAAGATGTGGTCTAACTTGTATAACAAGGTAGTGAAATGTATCGTCATTGTCTATGGTGTTGGTGTGAAAGGGTACAAGGTTGATTATCTTATGGACATAAAAGTTTTGTATAGTAGAAATGTTATTTTCAAAGAAGTTAAGCCTTCTCCCAAGGTGGTGCAACCAAAAGAGGATGAGAATAAATCAATGATTCAACTACCACCCAAGACCAAGAAAACTAAACCAAAAAATGAACAACAATTTCATGAAGTACCTGATGAGGAGGAGGGTTCAAAGATTTCAAAATAGGAGGAAGAAAATCCACCTCAAAGTTTAAGGACATCCACTTGGCAGAGAAGGAAACCAAACATGTATAATTATAGTCCTTATTTAAAATATCTATTTTTTATCTGCTTACACCGATGTGCCTGGAACTGTGAAATAGGTAATAAAGATGAAATATAAAGAGTCTTGGAGTTTGTCCATGGATTAAGAAACAACTACACTTAGGAAGAATGATACATGGGACTTTCTCCCTTTACTTAATGGATGTAAACCCATTGGATGTAAATGGGTGTTCAAATCAACTCCAAGTACGACTGATAATATGAAGAGAGAACCCTTGAAATGTTGGGGTTGTGTATAGGAACATATGTTGAGGGACTTTCCTCATAGGAAACAGAACAATGGAAGGGTCTACAATGTCCAAGAGGCTACCACAATCAATGATGTGGCTAGGGCCCTACCAAAAACTTATGCAGCCTTGGATAATAGATAATTTGACCACCAAGCTTCAGTGGTGGAGATGGAAGGTACGATTTCCAATCATCTTGTTTCCATTTTAATTGACCCTGGTTCTAATTTGAGTTATTATGCCCCTAAAACTCTTGAGAAACTTAAATTGCAACAAGTTAAACATGTTAAATCATGATTGATACAACTAGCCACTGGAACCAAATCAAAGGTAACATAGGTCATACCAACATGCCATTTTTTCATTAGTGGGTTTCCCACCCAAGCGGACCTAAACATACTTCCTCTAGGATCTTATGACCTGTTGATTGGCATGGACTAGTTGGCTTCCCATAAAACCAAGTTGGGTTGTTACAGTAAAACTTTGGAGTCTAAAAATGAAGAAGGAAGAAGTGTAACCCTACAAGGGATTCAAAATCCTATCTCAATGAGACAAATATCATCCATCCAATTGAAGAAGTATTGCAGAAAGGGATGTCCCTCGTATGAAATACAAGTACTGAACTCTGTTGAGAATGACAAACCCATCCTAGAGAACCATCCCATATTGAGAGAATATAAATATGTATTCCTAGAAGAGGTGTTAGGTCTACCTCCAAGAAGGGATATTGATTTTTCAATATAACTTGTACTAGGATCAATGCCAATGTTTAGAACACCCTATATAATGAGTACACCAGAGCTAGTTGAGCTCAAGTTACAGTTGAAGGAGATGTGGGACAAAGGATACATTCGGCCTAGTGTGTCCCCATGGGGAGCACCAACCTTGTTTGTAAAGAAGAAAGATGGCACACTTAGATTATGCATAGATTATAGACAACTCAATAAGATGACCATAAAGAATAAGTATCCCTTGCCAAGAATCGATGACTTTTTTGACCAATTAAGGGGTGCTACAATATTCTCCAAGATTTAATTGAATTTTGGATACCACCACATCTGAATTAAAAATGAAGACATCCACAAAACAACCTTTAGGACAAGATATGGTCACTATGAATTTGTGGTGGTGCCATTTGCGCTTAGCAATGCACCAACCACTTTCATGTGCTTAATGAATAAAGTATTTAGAAATTTCTTGGATGGGTTTGTGTTCGTTTCCATTGATGATATCCTAACCTATTCCAAGAATAGGGAATATCATGAAGAACATATCAAGCTATTACTCCAAGTGCTAAGAGAACATCAACTCTATGCTAAGCTTAGTAAGTGTGACTTTTTCCAAAAACATGTCCATTACTTAGGCCATGTTATTTATGAGGAAGGAGTGGAAGTTGATCCTGATAAGATTAAAGCCATCATGGAATGGCATACCCCAAAGGATGTATCTAATATCAGATCCTTTATGGGCATGGCAAGATACTATAAGAGATTCATAAAATAATTCTTTAAGATTGGTTTCCCAATCACCTCCCTTCAGAAAAAGGGGGTTAAATTCATTTGGACATTAGAATGTGAAGAAAGATTTCAAGAGATGAAACACCTTCTAAAGAATGTGCCTATACTGAAGATTTCATATCCAAACAAAGACTTCCTTGTGTGTACATATGCCTGCAAGGAAAGGCTCGAAGGAGTCCTTATGCAAGAAGGACGTGTGATTTTCTACAAATCTAGAAAATTGAATGAGCATGAAATCAATTATGTGACCCATGATATGGAATTGGCTGCCATAGTGCATGCTTTAAAAATGTGGAGGCATTACCTTTTAGGTAGAAGATTTGTACTTATGACAGATCATAGTGGGTTGAGGTATTTGTTTGACCAACCAAAACTCAATTTGAGACAAGCTAGGTGGATGGATCTCCTTAGTGAGTTTGATTTCGAAATCAAACATATCAAAGGAAAGGAGAAAATGGTGGTTGATGCCCTTAGTAGAAATATGAAAGTAGTTCACTTGGAAGATGTAAGCGCTAGTGAATCATACATCAAAGAGAGATTCAAAAGTGCATAAGAAACAGATGCATTTTTCCAAACCGTGACATCATACCTAAAGCAAGAACCCACATGGATGAAGTATGAAGGTTATCAGTTTCTTAATGAAGGCCTGTTGACCTACAAGGGGAGATTGTATATTCCAAATTGTGATGACTTGAAGAGGTTCATAATGGATGAAAAACATAAGAGACCATATACTAGTCATCCTGGTTATCAGAAAATGATCACGACCACTAGGAAACTATTTTATTGGCTCGGATTGAAAAATGACATAGCTGATTACTTAGCTAAGTGTCTAGAGTGTGAACATGTCAAGGCAGAGCACTGACACCCAACAGGGTTGTTGCAGCCCCTACCAATTCCCGAATGGAAATGTAAAACCATCTCCATGGATTTCATCACATGATTACCAAGATCAACCAAACAGAACGATGTCATCATGGTAGTTGTAGACAAACTGAGCAAGGATGCTCACTTCATACTTGTCAAGTCAACTTGCAAGGCAATAGATATTGCTAGCATGTTCATGAAAGAGATATTCAAACTGCATGGCAAGCCTAAGGAAATTATATCTGAGAGAGATACTAAGTTTACTTCAAACTTTTGGAAATATATGTTTGTTGGTTTTGAGACAAAATTACTCTTTAGTACAGCCTATCACCCTCAAATTGATGGGAAGACAAAAAGGGTAAACCAAGCATTAGAAGACATGTTGAGGATGCATGTAATGCATCAACCCAAGAAGTGGGAGGACTACCTACCACTGGTAGAATTTGCTTACAACAATGGCTATCGAGAGTCATTAAAAATGAGCCCTTTTGAAGCCCTCTATGGAAGACAATGCAACATTCCAATCAGTTGGAACAACCCAATAGACGGAGTTACAATTGAGATAGATATGCTAAAAGAAAATGGAACAACAAGTGATTCAGAGTAGGAAAAATCTAAAGATAGCTCAGGATAGAAAAAAGAGCTATGCAGACATGAAAATGACTCCTAGAGAGTTCAAAGCAGGGGATTATGTGTATCTCTGAGTTAGACCTAGGAAACTCTCTTTGAGTATGGGAGCATGTTCCAAGATGACACCTCGGTATTGTGGACCCTTTGAATTTTTGGATAGAGTGGGACTAGTAGCCTATCGGCTAGCACTCCCTCCCACAGTGACAACACATAATGTTTTCCATGTTTCCTTATTAAAGAAGTATGTACATGATTCTAATCATATATTTGATTGGTTTGTGATTCAGGTGGAACCTGAGGGAGAATTCCTACCAGAACCTCAATGCATAATAGACAGAAAGGAAACCCCACTCAAGAACATAACCATTGCATAGGTCAAGGTGCAGTGGAAACACTTTGGCCTAGATGAGGCCACATGGGAAATGGAGTATGCCATTAGACTGACATATCCATTTTTGTTTACTTATGTACATATAGAGCACATCGATAGATAGAAAAATGAGGATGATATTACTTTAAGGGGGAGGGGATTGTAATACCCATGTTTCCCCCAATTTGCAAATATAAATATAACTCGCCAAGAGACTATGGCAAACTAAATGTGTGTGAATGTATGATTTGATAAACCTTGTATAAAAGGGTCAATGTATGAATTTTTTGTTATTAATATAAATTTGATATGTGTTGCACAATTGTTGAATGGGGGGAAGTTTTCCAAGATATACCATGGATGATATGAGAGAGATGGTGAGGGGAAACCAAGAATGGTTAATATGACCCTCACCATACCAGTACCTACTAGTTGTAATTGCTCAACAGTCCTCTGACCCAAAAATGAATTACCAGTTAGGGTGGTAGTTGAAAGGCCATCCTCAAGAGTTAATGAGGATATGGGGCAGGGTACTCATCTATAAGGATTCCAGGTTTGACCATGAATTGGGATTTATACCCACACAACCTTGTTGAGGAAGGCAATAAAGGAGGTAATTCGGGGACAAAGACAGATCTTCTAGATATCAGAGTAGAGAGAACACTCTCTCGAGAAGAGAAGGGGAGGATACTTCAACTTTGGAGTTCAGAGAAAGAGATGAGTAGTAAGCTCGATTTGGATGAGAGAAGCCATGGATATGGTTTGGATACCATCTGGTAAATAAGGTTGACGAGTGACTGAGGAATTACTCATGCAAGCCTCCTTGCTTGGAGTAGAGAAAACTAGTTGCCAAGTTGTTGTGGGAGGAAGAGAGTAAACTTCGTCCTTGATCGTTATGGAGCAAGGAGAAAGAATCTCTTTCATAGAGTCATGGTATAGCTTGGGGTTGGCTAATGGTAAATCCATCAGGAGTGACTTGCCTATGGTTGGGAGGAAACAGGCACCCCTTTCAGCAGTTACTTCACATTTTCTAGTTCTGATAAGTATTTTCATACTCTGTGTAATATAATGGATGTGATTATGAAATTTATGTTTTTGTGATTAAGTATTTCAGTATTTGAGCATATATTAGATAGGCCCTCTTACTTTTGCAAACTATTATGTTTTCATGATCTTTGAATTTTCTCATTTTAGATGTTAGAGAGTCATGGGATGGGAATCCGTAGGAGGGTTGGGGTAGGATCAACTGAAATGTCTAAGTCTTGCAAATCCATTGAAGCTTACCTTGGTGGGAATGTCAAGTTCGAAGTCTGTGGAAAAAGGGAGTCCCCTTTAGACTATTACCCCATATAACTGAGGGCTCTCGCCCACATCCTTAACCCAATTTCTGCAAAAGGATTTGCACTTAACCCCCAATAATCCCCAAAGGATCCATGTGATGAAGGTCCCAGAACCTTGCGCTAGCCCGATAGGAGCTAGCCCTTTTGACTTATGGACTTTGGGACTTGTGACTCTACAACCCTCGAAAACAGTGGAAGGTCAAGGTCCTGAATCAATGAGAACCGTCGATCTATGGATTCAGTATGGATATCTCTCAGCCATTAGATTGGATGTAGGAAGGGAAGCATTAAGCGCTTCAACGATGTCTTACTTCGGGAGAAAAGGAGTGGTTTAGCACCGAAAATCCTGAATGCCAGATTCATGGAGTTAATCTGGATCGTTGAAACTAGAGGGACACATGTCCGCGGATCAACGGTTATCCGGGAGTCCGGGTATTTGGCAATTTAGAGACACACGAGTTTCCACTGAAGGTCTGCAAGCCAGAGTAAATCTTGGCCATAGATGTTAGGTACACGTGGCAATAGATCCGATGTGGTCTGAAGAAAGCTGGAAGATACACGCCAAACACCCGAATGTGGAATTGTTGAAGTGACGTGGACCCGGAATGGTATCATACGCATTCCAGGCCACCCTATAAACCTAGACTTGTTGTGATATTTTTAGCTATTACTATTGTTTTGGGCATGGACTGCGCTGATTTGTGTTTATATTTTCCTTATGCAAGATCCAACTTCAAAGCATGGCTTGATTTGAGTTTATATTTTCTAAATGTGAGATCGAACTTCAAAGGATCTCTCAATTGTAGAAGAAAGACTTGGATACTTTTCACAATGATAGCTTTTGAAATATTGGGCATTGTCTCATGCACAGTGGTATCAAGAGCTTTCGGTATAAAAAAATTTGGTAGATGGGTATATGGTGCCATGCAAGGTCTTGTTTGGGTGAAGTGGGCAACTGGCAGTTATCTTCTTGGTCAATACATCCCACGTCAACGAAGCCCAACAACACGACCCCATGGAAGCACTGGGATGTACATGTACTCTTCTTCATTTTTTCTGAATGCTATCTTAGTTGGAGCCAGGGCTAAGTGGGATTTCTCATAAAAATCCAATAATTAAATCTTTAAATATTTATTATACATTATCTGGAGCCCCGACTGAGTGAGAGTTCTCATAAAAACAATTCCCATTATAAAATCTTAATAATAATTGTCCATGTTTCATTATCAAATCTTAATAATAATTGTCCATGTTTCAAATCTTAATAATAATCTTCTCCCTGGCTGGGTGGAGATAGTGCAGTAAACGAATGACTAACTTTCAGCAGGTTTTGTCTATTGTAATTGTTTTTCAGTTACATTATTATTTTTTATTGTCAGAATCCAGCCGTATAAATTTTTACAAAATCCGACATGTATTGCTCTTAAACCTTCCATGCAAATGGCAAGAAAAATTACCATTTTTACAAAATCTCAAATTTGGCATGTATTGCTCTTAAACCTTCAATGCAAATGGCAAGAAAAATTACAATTTTTACAAAATCTCAAATTTGACATGTACTGCTCTTAAACCTTCAATGCAAATGACAAGAAAAATTACAATTTACACTCAAATACATGAAGCTTGCGTGAACATGGAGAGAGAAAATATTTTTACATCAAGCAAAAATGTTTTACAAAAACAAGTTTCATCAAGAATTGACATCATTTGGTCCATACATAAACTTGGATTGACTGTATGCTACAGTTTCTTTTTACTTGAAATGAATATTGCATCATGAAACTTCATCATGAAATACAAACGAATAACTGCTAATGTGACATGGTAAGTTTGTGATCTTCCACAAAATCAAATGAAATAGATAGCTAATTAAAGATAAATCACAAAAGTCATGATTTCTTGGTCAATATAATTACTTTGCAGTACAAAATCTCTAAGTTAACACATAGTACATGATAGGAATATCTAAGATGTTTTGAAATTTAACTCAAATGAAAAGTCATATCAGATTGCTAAAAATATGGGAACATAAACAGGGAATTGATCAAAGCTTTGGATTCATAATTATAGTGTTTTAAGTAGCCAATCGACACTCTCAAATCTCCTTCGAAAATGACTAGTAATTTTTTAAACAATGACGATCTATCTCGGTGCTTACTTAACTTGACTCAATTCTGGAATAATATTTAGATATATAGCTTATTTAAATTCTAATGTTAACCTCAAGTATATCAATGCAGAATGTGGACTGTAATACCACAATTTAGAATTAAAGTTGTAGAAGGGAAACTCGCTGATACATGAAACTAGTTTTAGTGGAAAAATAATATGGTTTTTATATTTTTTATAATAAAGTGTATTTTCATGTCCCCACACTGTACCTTGCGATCATGCACCTCTTGAAGGTGTGCAACAGTGCGGCATTTCTCACTTGGCTACCTGGAAACACCAAAGATACTTCGTCTAGACTATGTTTCTTCACCTAGAGCATACCCATACTCCGTTCTAGGCTGCCGATGAATCACACTCCTATTCTAGTGAAACTCTTGTATACTTAGACATTTGTTAACAAGTTGAACACTTAGTCATATATAAGCATACATCCATGAACATGAAAAAAAAAGAGAACAATTGTCTAACAAATGAAAGACATACACAGAAATAGTGCAGGCAACATAAATCATTCCTAACACCTGATTAAGTCTTTGTTATTGCAAAACAATTACAATAAGATCACTACCAGCTCGATTTACAACTTTGGCAGAGTCACACGACTCGCCTCACCTCACCAAGGGGCAAGTGCATGAAGTTGGTGGACGATAAAGTGGCAATAGGGTGAGCAAGAACGCACAGTCCTAGGAACGTGTTCGCGTTTTCAGGAACGTGCACGCATTCTTAATGTGGCAGGTTTGGTGTAATACCCTTGTTTCCCCCAGCTTGTAAATATAACAATAATTTGCCAAAATACTGTGGTAGATTGAATATGTGTGAATGTTGGATTTGATGGACCTTTTTGTTATAAAAGGTAATGTATGTATTTCTATTATTAATTAAAAATGGATAGCGTTGCATAACTGTTGAAAGGGGGGTTTGCTAAGATAGATCATGATGTTATGAGAGAGATGGTGAAGGGAACCAAAAATGGTTGAGATGACCCCCACCAAACCAGTACCTTACTGGATTTAATTGCTCATACCTAGAACAATCCTCTGACCCAGAAATGATTTACCAGTCAGGTCAGTAGTTGGAAAATCCCTCCTCAAGAGTTAATGAGGAGATGGGGTAGAGTACCCATCTACAAGGCTTCAAGACCTAACCACGATATTGGGATTGAGACCCACGCAATCTTGCTAAGGAAGGCAACAAAGGGAGTAATTTCATGGGCAGAGGCATATTTGGGAGAGAGAAGAGTTGACATACCAATCTTTAGAGGAGGAAAGATCGCTTGCAACTCTCTGGTTCGAAGGAGAACTGAGAAATAAATTTGTTTTTGGTGCACAAAGATGCTGGCAGTGTATTTAGTCCAAGCTAATAAATGAGGTTGCAGAGAAGACGAGTGACTATGGAAGTACTCGTTGCAATCCCCCTTGCTTTCTACAGTGGAAATCGTTTACTAATTTCATGAGGGAGGAGGAGAGTAACCTTCGTCCCTCACCGTCATTGAGCAAGAAGAAAGAGTCTCTCTCAAAGCATCGTGGTCTAGCTATGGGGTGGCCAGTGATAAATCCATTCATGAGTGGTTGTTCCTACAGTTGGGTGGAAACAAGAACCCCTTTCAGTAACCACTTCACGATTATGGTTTTTGATAAGTATTTTCATACTCTGTGTATTAAAATGGAAATGGTGATTGAATATAAATTTCTATGCTAAATTTTGTATTGAACGATTAAGGTAGAAATGTTCATTGTCTTTCTGTGAACCCATGATTTTGAATGGTCTTATGTTTTCCTCATCTTAACACCTGGAGATTTATGGGACGTAGGTATGCAAGAGAGTCGGGGTAGGTTTAACTAAAATGCTTAAGTCCTGTCGACCTCTCGAGTAGTCCTTTAGACCCTTCATCTATGTGATTGATGGCTTGTTCCCATGGCTTTAACCAATTCAGGGCTAAGAGTTAAGCGTGTAGCCCACGAGAATTTTTGGAGGACCCATATGACCAAGGTTTGGGAACCCTGCGATAGGCTCGAAAATAACTAAGCCTTTCTGGCTTTGGAACTTCCAGAGTTCAGAGCTCCAGGGTGTTATGAACTTACCACTTTCAAATAGGTTGAAGGTAACTTGTTGCAATGGTTACCCATGAGATCGACTGACATGTGGTAGTGTCCCTAATCGTGACAGATGGACCTGTCCCACTATTAAACCTTGACCCACTCACCAATCGCGAAGTAACGTGAGTCACAGATCCAAGGGTATTTGGGGATCTCCCTAGCTGTTGGATCTACGTTGAGGTCAGTCTCGTGTTGACTACTCCGGGAGAACAAAGGTGTCATAGCACCAAATCCCCTGAATGTTGGAGTTGTGAATTAATACAAGACATGGATCTGGGGAGTCCTTTGAGAACCCCTCTTAACTGTCCAATCAACTAGTGGAGGGACTTGTGTTCAACACTTCAGTGAATTCCTACTTCGGTAGAATGGAGCTATCATAATGCCAAAACCCCTGAACATCAGAGCTGCAAGTTAATGAGAACCATAGATCTAGGGAAGTTGTGGGATCCTTCCTTGTCGTTGGATCCACGATGTGGTCAGTTCAACATTGACCACTCTGAGAGAAAGGGGGTGGTAAGGAAGTGAAACCTCCAAATGTCGAATTCGTGAAGTGATAAGATTTATAGATCTGAGGACATTTTAGGATCTCCCATGACAGTTAGATCTAGACCATGGTCAACCCAACACTGACCACTCTGGGAGAAAGGAGGAAGTCACACATCGAATCCCCTGAACGTCGAAGTTACGAAGTAATGGAGGCTGTAGATCATTGGGTCTATGTGGACACATCTTGACCATGAGATCTAAGGGCATTGAAAGACAATCTGTCTAGAGTGGCATGCCACACTGACATCACCCTGGGTGATGTGGATCCATGATTGATGTGACATGTGTCACCTTGATTCATACATTTTGCAGACCTTATGTGCCCATTAGAAGGTGACATGTGTCACCCATTGACAGGGCCATGTGTCATCTCTTCCTTGTCACGTGTCACCCCCTGGCACATATTTTCTTGGTCCATTTGGCAGGTGGAGTACTCGAGACCCACGCATCCTTACCTCCATGTTTAATATGCCACCACGTGTAAGGGTGAACCCTTCAGGAGTTCAGGACTTCGGAACTCCAAAGGTTTGGCGTGTAGTGTCATAGATAAGCCAAAAGGACTCAAGGTCGGAGCCATGTGGCAAGATATCGAGCTCCTTCGGGAGTTAGGGAATTCGAGACTCCGGAGGACATGTGTGCAGAAAGAAAAAAAGGGCATTAAGCACCAAAGCGTTGAACGTCGAACGTCGAACTCCCCTCTAGCCTATTTGTTAAACGAGGATCAAGTTCCATCGTTGGATTGGATGGTGTATGGACTTCCACCATGGATGTAAGAACTTGGGGATGGTACAAATGATATGGACCCATGTGGGTGCCACATGACCTTTGACTAATACTGCCCGAAGAGCTTCGAGAGGCCTCACATTGCAATTTAGAGCTCGGATTTGAGCATAGTAGCAGTCATTAGAAAGATACGATTGAGTACAAGAGTATGAAGGTCTTGAAAAGAGGATTCAATATGATTATAGTAAGCACAAATTTGACTCTCCATCCCTAAGAGGCTTATTTAAACCTCTAATGAGTAAAGGAATGAAACTATATGTTGTTGTTGTATGTTTTGAAAAATCTAAAATGTGTATTGTTAATAAACTAGTAGATCATTAACTAAAACAAAATGTTTTATCAACACTCAAGCAGTCAATGGACCACATGAAAACTACAACATAAAGGATGGTGACACAACATGAATTTGGGGAAAGCTCCCACAACAGAGAGGAAGAATCTGATTAAAGGAGGGTGGTGGAAACCCCTCCATATTTATATGAAGTTGTAAGAAGCCTCATGGCAGAATTACAAAGTTGTAAGACTGACAATAAAAGGTTGATAAAAGAGCAGGAAAAGCAAACTGAAATTAACACAGTTTTACTTCAAATTTTATCAGATATACAAAGGCAGCTGCAACATGGACCAACAACCAGTCATGTGGACAAACATTATATTAAGAAAATTCAAAGTCCACCTGAGATACGAAAGCATGGTCCTGAAAGTGGCCACACAAGGAGAAGCACCTCAAAGGAGGCCCAACATGGAATCAAGAGACACTCATTAGAATAATCCTCTGGTGAGGAAATTGACAACTCCAAGGGATCTTCTAGTAGCAAAATTAGTTCACATTCCCAAAGGAGAAGAAAGAAGAGGAAACATTCCAAGAGCCATGACCCTGAAGAGTTCAAGAAATCCAAACCACCCACTTTTGATGGAGAAATTAAGAAGGGGGAAGAAGTAGAAGTTTGGTTGCTTGTCTTGAAGAAGTACTTCAGAGTCCATGACTACTCTGAAAACTTAAAGGCTCGAATAACCATTTTAAACCTGAATGGAAAGGCCTCCATTTGGTGGGAGGACCTTAGGAATGTGAAAGGAATCAATGAGAAGGACTTGTCATGGAAACAATTTGAGAAATACTTCAAGAAGAAGTATTTGTCATAGAAATACTTTGATGGGAAGACCCAGGAGTTCTATGAACTCAAGTTAGGGAAACTCACAATAGATGAATATATCAACAAATTTCTTGAGATAATAAGGTATGTGCCCTACATAAAGGATGAAGAGGTAAAGATGCAATGATTTATTAGTGGATTACCTCAGTCCTTCCAGGACAAAATTGAGTTTGATGAGCCAAATACTTTAGAAGACACCATCTCGAAGGCAAGGTATTTCTATGAGAAATTCAAGAATAAGACATAACCTCATGAGGACTAAAAGAAGAAAAGTAGTTTGGGATTCAAGAAGAAGGGGTTTAAAACCTCAAGATTTAAAAACCATGGAAAAGGTTCTAAGATTATGCTTCCTACTAAAAGTGTATATCAGTAAAATTTTCCATCTTAGAGTGGAAATAAACCCTTTGGAGCAGCCTCGGGTAAGACTGATAACAGAAATAGAGAACCCTTGAAATTTTGGGGTTGTGGAGAAGAACATTTGTCGAGGGATTTTCCACATAGGAAACATAACAATAGGAGGGTCTACAATGTCCAAGAGGATACCACAGCCAATGATGTGGCTAGGAGCATGTCACAAATGTATGCATCCTTGGATAATAGAAAAGCTGACCACCAAGATTGAGTGGTGGAGATGAAAGGTATGATTGCCAACCATCTAATTTCCATTTCAATTGACCCTAGTTCTAATTTGAGTTATGTTTCCCCTCAAACTATTGAGAATTGTAGATTTCAACAAGTTAAATGTGTTAAATCATGCCTGGTACAACTAACCATTAGAACCAAAAGAAAAGTAATATAGGTCATACCAGCATGCCAATTCATTATGAATGGATTACCCATGCAAGAAACCCTAAACATACTCCCTTTAGGATCTTATGACCTGATGATTGGAATGGACTGGTTGGTTTCCCATAAAACCAAGTTGGATAGTTATAATAAAAATTTGGAGTGTGAAAATGAAGAGGGGAGAAAGGTAACCCTACAAGGGATTCAAAAGCATGTCTTAGTGAGACAAATATCATCGCTTCAAGTGAAGAAGTATTGTAGAAAAGGGTGTCCTTTGTATGCAATACAAGTGTTTGTTGAAATAATGTAATTGCGAAGAGCATTCTTATCATTATTTTTATTTTATTATTAGGATTAATCCCCATTGTGGATTAATCATGTCAGTAATTGTATCAGGACCAAATCCCCTTTTGCGGATTGGTCATCGGAAAATTATAAAGGGCAGAATAAGAAGTCAGCCCTAGCAATTATTATTGAAGACCCGTAATTAATTAAAGGTGGGTTTACCTACCCAGAGTGAGAGGTCAGCCCTGCCAGTGAAACCCTTTCACACGTGCCAGTCTTGTATATATAGGAGGCTAGCGCCTCACTTCTAACACATAACTCACTTGCTCATTCTCTTATGAGGCAAGATGCAATTACTAGTTGGAGAGAGGGAGAAGAGTGGCGCATCTCTTGGGGAGGACTATCTGTATTGGTTTGAGTTATCTCTTGAACATTGTATTAGCAATTTATGATAAGGAAGTTTTTGCTCGGTTTTCTTCCCCTAGAGGGTTTCCTAGGATAAATGATGTGTCTCTTATGAATGTGTATTTCTCAATGATCGTGTTATTATGATGCTCTTATCTATTGAAATGCAAAGAACTATAATAATTTCATAAACATTAACATGGAATCAGAGCCAACCTGAAGGAAGCATATTTCGCAAGAGGAAAAACGTCACTGTTACCATACCCAAAAATTAGGGTTTTTCAAAAGTGAATCCTTTTAGCCCTAAAACCACCTAGAAAGTTGCGCCCTCCCCCAAGGATCATTTTGGCACTTAGAGCGCACCTTTTCAGTGGCTAGATCTCCCGAAAAGTGAAACCCTAGTTTCACAAAGTACAAGAAAACCAGAAAACCAGAGTACCAGAAGTACCAAAGTACCAGAAGTACCAGAAAACCAGAAGCACCAATCCAAAAATCTGCAAATCATATTTGAAGGAGAAAAAGTTGGATTTTTGAAATTCCGACGACACCAGCTAGCTCGCCTCAACATAGCGCATCTATCCCCTGGATCAGAATTTCAAAATTTGAAGTTTGAAAAATTAGGGTTTCCTCATAAAACCCTAAGTTGTAGTTGCAGTTGCAGTCTCAGAACCAGTTGCAGTTGCAGTCATAGAACTGGTTGCAATCACCCTTGAAGTTTTTGGTAATGATTATCGCTGCTACCAAATGGAGCCACTACCTCCAAATGCTCTCCGAGGTATGCACTAACATATGTTTAATGGTTAAACCCTAAAGAGTATTTGTAGG
>SNQJ01S0047242.1:48310-94730 GCA_010110895.2 Picea sitchensis | reverse complement strand
CTTGACCATTCAAGAGTTGCACGTTCGATTCTGGACCCCCCCCCTCACCGCTAAAGGAAAAACAACAAGGGGGCTCTGGAATGAAACCTCAGCCGTAGATCTGGGTGGGTGGACTTTGGTCGTCCAAATCTGCTCGCTACTTACCCTAAGGTGCATTCGCACCCCAGCTTAAAGTTCACATCTCTTCCTCACATCTGACGGTCGTTATAAACCCTGAGATCCTCCGAAAGAATCTTGTTCGTTCATCAGGACTTAACCACATGCTAACATCTCGATATTTATAAGTCTGGATTTTGGGGTTTGAGAGCACGAGGGAACATGCCCTTCAGTATCCCGAGTGCCGAAACGCCAAGGTGCCAAACAAGCCTAAATCGGTGATTAGCCCCTTGGGTTATGCCTTGGTCAATATGACCTCTTCCCACATGACCACACTCTCTCTTCCATCGGGATTTATCAAGGCGAGAGCCCGACCTCTTGTCAACGGAACTCCTGAATCCCCGATCCCTAATTTCCCGAAACGGGTAATCTCTCGACACGTAGCCTCCCGAAATTGGTCGGTCTACGACTGCTTCGGGGTTTTCACCATGGAACATCCTCATCTCTCGTCACTAGAACTCCCGATTTCCCGAAATGGGAAATTTCACGACACGTGGCCTCCTTTAATCGAATGACCCAAATCTCTTTTGGGGTTTCTACAATGGAATGCCCTGATCTTTCGTCACCAGAACTCCCGAGTTCCCAATTCCTAACTTCCCGAAATGGGAGATCTCACGACATGTGGCCTCCTTTAATCGGATGACCCGAATCTATTTTAGGGTTTCTACCATGGAATGCCCCAATCTTTTGTCACCAGAACTACCGAGTTCCCGATTCCAGATTTCCCGAAATGGGAGATCTCACTACACGTGGCCTCCTTTAATCGGACGGTCCATATCTATTTCAGGGCTTTCGCCCTTATTCACTAGGGGTTTAACCCTCAGGTATCTCCTGATAGATCCAACGGCTGTTGGGTTTTCCAGCCGAGATCTGACGGCTCAGATAGGTTCCTAACTTGTGCATTCTCCCACGACTTCCTGGATGGGGAAAAATCAACGGTCCAGATGTTCTCATGGACCTTGGGGATCTACGATCCCGATCTCTTCGCTACCCATGAAGACACAAAAAGACAAAGTGGTAAGGCATTTAACATCCTACTTTCTCCTACCAAATCTAACGGTCATGAATGACCATAGATTTCCCGACAAAATCTTGTTCGTCGATCACCACCTATCAAGGTTAAGGCACTTAACTTTCCAGCTTCTTCCTCTTATCTGACGGTTGTGAATGACCACAGATATCCCGATGGGATATCGTCCACCGATTCGATACTTATCGGGGATTCCTTAAGGCCTTGCTCCCTCACGTCCTCCTTCCAAGCTCTTTATAGGCTTTTCAAGAAGGGTATCTCTATGGGGAGGTTTACCCATGGTACTATCTGAGGCAGATAAGGGTATCACTCTCCCGAGAACCAGACGTGAAGTATGAATTAGATCAGTATGCATATAAATAACAATTTATGAGAACATAATCCATACGCAGCCTTTCCATATAAACATACAACTACCAGTACTGATCAAGACACCATACAGACATTCTTATAATGAAATCATTCACAATTTCATAGCTTATGATCATAAATGTCAGCATACATATATTTCAAGATGCCAAAGGAAAAACACTTATCATAAGGTAACACCAGGGGTTATGCAACTGCTGAGAGGGGTGCTCATTTCCACCCAACCGTAGGCTCAGCGACTCCCAACGGATTTACCACTAGCCACCCTCAAGCTGAGACCACGATGCTGTGAGACTGTGTCTCTGTTTTCTAGTGACCANCCTTCCTCTCTGTTATCACTCACTCTGCATATCGCCGGAGTTCTCTTTCTCCCCTCGCGTCTTCCCCCAATCGCTTCTCCCCCACGCCTTATCCTCTTGCGAGGTTGTGTGTGGCACGATTTCCCCCGCATTGGTCAGGCCTGACGGCTCTACGGATGGGCGGTTCACCTCTGCATCCCTCATTAATTCTTGAGGAGTCATCTACCTACCAACTTGCGAGACATTTAATTCGAGGCCAGCGAGCCGCTTTTGGTTCTCCAGGCCAGTGGAGTCCAAATACGGTATTGATTTTCGGTGGAAGTTAACTCCACCTTTCTAGGTGCCTTCCACCGCCTTTCTACAGCCATTGTGGTCTCTTTTTCAGCATATCCCCTCTTAGCAGTCCTGCAATATAAATTCATAATATTATTCACATTCATCGACCTTTTCCACAAGGTCCATTCACATCACATATTCACATTTCTGTGTTTTCCACAGTTCTTGGCCAGTCCAGTTATTTTTACAAACCGGGGGAAACAGGGTGTTACAACGTGGCACACAACCCATGTGTCCATGTCTATCCAAGTGACATCATCATGACTCACTAATTCGTCTCTTCGAGAGATTTCTCCCTTCACCACTGTGTTTGACATTTTAATATTGGCGTGATCCAACAGTCGAGCTCTCCTCTCTAGATCTACGATGTAGATCCACTTCAGATCTTTGGGCTTTGGCCCTTCTCTTGTTTCTGGACTTATAATTGACTGAAGTCGCAAAGTCCGAAGGGCTTCCGGTTTAACTCCTCTAGACCTTCCCCATATCTGACGGTCGTAAGGGATTTCCCTTCCTTCCAAACAGATCCTATGGCACAGAACAAATTCTGTTACTCTATGTATTTCTAAAGGAAATCATGGCTAATTGCCTCGTAACAATACCAAATCTGATGGTCTTGAAGGATTTTCCTTCTCCTGAACAGATCCTAAGGTCCACATTACTCTATGACCCAATACCACTTATGTTGTGGTTTTATGATACTGCCATTCCTCCTGAGCTTCGTAACATGGCCAAGGTAAATTCTTAGCACTCAGGAAGGTTCCGGGGTTCGAAATAGGCCCTCCAGACACAATTTCCACCTGAAACTTTGGGTCCAATGACCACTTATCCAGCCCATCCAGGTTCAACGTTAAAACCTTGGATATGAATTTGATTTTTTTCCATTCCGACAATAATTCTTTTCTGAAAATTTTGCTTCAACTACCACTAACATAGCCCATCCAGGCTCAGTTTTGAAACCATGTCTTTGATACCAATTTGTAACATCTCCAGCCACCAACAGGTCGGGAAATGCCACTAACAGAACCTTAACTTAGCCTTTAAAGATCTGATACCAATTTTTAACATCCCCGACCTTCCAACAATACCGAGCAATGCCACTACTCAGAGCCTTCACTTAGTTCCAATACCAAACTGTAACATCCATGGCCAACACAGAGACCGGGTAATGCTACCACTGCGGAATATACATATATGTATATAACATGCATTTTAATCGAAATTAAACACATAACACAGAGTTACTATTACCATTCAAATTCAAACAAGATTAGAATTAAATCCACATGCAACATAACACATGATAACATTCAAGCATTAATAGCACAAACATGCATAACGTATAAATTAAGCATAAACTAATACTTATCTTTTAGCTGGAGTAAATCCACCAACTACATGTAGACCTTCCATGAACCTCCCAGCCATAGACCACGTTGTTCATCACGCTCAGCAGTGGGTCACGCCCGAGATGGGACGAAGCTCCACCCAGGGTAAGGGAATCCTAGACTAGGATGAGGTTACATGAAACTGAACAATGCAACTGGAAGGATTCTCTCCAGGAGCCTTCTTATGCCCACTACTCGCGGACTCTCATTCCCCACATTCATGTTCCACTTGGGAGTATACACCTTCACAAGAACAGTCCATCGGTTGCTTCACCTCCCTCTCTGGGTCTCGGCAACAGGTCGGATCAAGAATTCTCAGAGCTCTGTAGCTCGTGCTGGACTATCTCTGGGGAAAACCACTTCCCAACAGACTCTCTAACCTGGAGAGAGCTGCTCACAAGCCTAACAACCTGCCTCTTCTACCACGGGCCTGACAACCCGCTTCTTCATCACACTCCTCGACTCAGTTCCAACCAGGTGAGGACAACAACAACGGTTCAACACTCATTCACACAGGGATGACAGTAGCAACAGTAGATGAGCATGGCACTACAGAAAGAAACAACCCATGATAAGACACGACACAGCTAAGGTGATTACTTAGGTGTCGGGTTCCTCAGAAGAGACAGAATGGTTCACGGATTTTGGATCTCAGGTGCGTGCGTGAATATTGAAAAGGTAAAATACAAAGGCCATAGGATTCATGGGAATACACCAGTCGAATTCATGGTTCTGGTTTTCAGAAATGCGTGAGGGTATACAAAGGGCACTCACGGAGACTCTACCCAATTCACGGAAGGATGAAAAATGGTAAGTGAACCCCCAACACAGCTGACGCTTCAACTTTTAACTGCATGCACCCAGGTCGAGACTTGTCTTTCTGGAGCTTCATGTGTTTCCTTTTGCACATGTTGCCTCTCCCGAGACTTAGGATAAAAACACTCAACACTCAACATGTCCACTTTAGCCTTCAAGAATTAATAATAAATATTATTCCTTTAGAGGTAAGCCCCCTAGCTTAGCCCCTAGACCCACACACTTAGCCTCCATCCTTACCCAACCTTGTGGAAGCTTAATACCCCACCATTCTTTCTTGGTGGTCGATTTTCACACAGTGATGTTTATATTTTATTAATGATATGCATAGTTACATATGCAAAATCAGGCTCTTGGCCTTTAACACTTGGGCTCTCCAACCTAATAAACACATAATCCCACCAACTTATCAACACTCGGCTCACCAGCCTACAAAACATGTTTACAATTTACAAATACAACTCGGGATCGTCCTTGGGGATATTACAATAGTAAAATTTGACGTTTTATATGACCATGAATTTGACTCTAATCATAGACCTCTACCCCTAACTCTTAACTTTTCCATGCAAAAAAACTTTGTAGAGGAGCACTATGACAACTAAGAGCACTTACATTTTGACAAAAAAATTCAATCTCTTATTAAAATACTTAAGAAATGCTTTAAAACACATACTGTATCAGAACAATATTGAAGATAATTACCATAATTTTACAACAACCCTGTCCACTTCAATTAACAATTTCTCTAGATATTGAGGTGCTACGTAGAAATAAAATCAGTACAACCAACTGTTGGTATGATAATGAATGTAAAATTGCTATAAAACCCATTAGGGATGCTTCCAATGCATCTTTAAAATATGATAAGATAAGTACATACACAATCTTAATTAAATGGGGAAAAAAAAGACTATATAAATAGAAAGCAGGAGAATCTTTTGCACTATTTAAAATAGATCCTAAGAAAACATGGAGGAAAATTTTAACTCATAAAACTAAAGAAAAAAATAAGATTTGCTTGAAGGATTGGAATTTCTACCTTAAACATTTGTATGAATCCCCTAACGTCATGGACAACATGTCAAGAGACTCTACAAAGGATGAAGTGTTTTCTATAGATGACATTAAGTTTTGGGTTAAGCCACTCTCAAAAGGAAATTCTAACGACATTGAAGGTTACCAATTTGAAATATTAAAAGTTGGAGGACCTATCCTCATCCCTCACATACATAAGCTCTTCAATTTAGCTATCCAACAAGGATTCCCAAAACTTTGGACTCAAAGCGTCATTATACATATTTTTAAATGTGGGGATAAAAGCAAACCTTTTAATTATAGGACCATTATTATTAGCCCCATTTTAGCTAAGCTATACATAATTATTTTGGAAAACAAGATCGACACATGGATAGAAAGCCATGGAAAAAGAGATAGACACCAGGTTGGGTTAAGAGGATATTATTCCATTGTGGACCACCTTGTTACATTTAGAATCAGTGTAGAGGAGTTTTGTGATGATAAAAACCAATCTCCTTTGTTGTGTTGTCAATTCTAGAAAATATTTTGACATTGTGCCCAAGACTGACCTCTGGAATAGGTTAGAAGAGTTGAAAGTCCCTTTCGATTTTTAAAATCTGTTGCAGTAAGTCTATATGAGAAAAAAATTCCAAGTTTGGGGACAGTAAGGGTTGGTCGGAAGAAATTAACAAGAATATAGGAGTCAAGCAAGGTTTTCCCCTATCCCCTACTCTTTTTGGCATCTATATTAATAAGTTATAAGTTTTTTTTGGACGATGCAGGTTGTGTTGGCCCAACTGTCACTAGTATAGTCATCATCCTGCTTCTTTATGTTGATGATATTGTTCTTATGGTGAAGAGTCCCTATGACCTAGGTAAGCAACTAATAACCCTCAAGATCTTCTCCTCTAGCATGGGCATGACTGTGAACACTGGAAAAACAAAGGTTATGATAATTAAAACCAAAAGGATCACCTACGATACTTTTTTTTATGAAAACAACAGCTTGGAGGAAGTTCCTTCATACAAGTATCCTGGAATTGCTATCCACCACAAGCTCAATTAGAACTATAACATTGAAAAAAGGATAAGTGGAGGATGGAAATATTATTGTGGGCTCGAAAACAATTGTAAATCATTAGACCTTTGGCTTTGGGATAAAAAGAAACTCTTATTTCACACTCTTGTCACTCCAATTATCTTATATGGATGTGAATTTTGGGGTTACAGTATATCTAGAGAATCCCGGAGAAAGATGGAACATATCCAAAATAATTTTATAACTTATAATCTCAAAATTAAGGGAAATACACCCTAACATATCCTCCTCATAGAATTAAGCCTTTCCCCCATTGATAACATTTCTATGACTAGATATCCAACGTACAAGAACAAGGTAAACAAGATGGATGACAAGAGGCTCCCTAAACTTGCTTCAAACTCTAGCCAAAACCACCAATGGCTCAAGGGGGGGTGACACAAAGATGTCAAGTCTTGGATAAATAATTGGGGAATACAAGAAGAATTCATCATGCAAAATATCGATAATATTAAAAATATTATCACTTCTAAATTTAAGGAGAATATGTGGTGTGAAAAAAGAATTAGTGGATAAAAGGAAATTAAGATCAAAATTACCTCTCAGTTTTTAAAAGTACAAAGAAGAAAATCAACATTTCTAAAATAAGAACAAACTCTCACAAGTTACATAGTGAAACTCGGGGTTGGACAACTCCCAAAACACTCTAGGATGAGAGAATCTCACACCTTTGTGACACTAAGCAAGTAGAAGATGAAAAATACTTCCTCTTGGATTTCCCTCCCTATACCCATATTAGATCCCAATTTAAAAACATTTTCTACATTACAAACCTTCCTAACCTCCTAAGACATCAAAACTATGGTGATCTTGGACTGCTTCTCTGAATGTTTTTTGAGCATAGAAATACAATTTTAAGGAAATTGGAGTAATATGTTACCTTTTTAAAGTCATATAAACCAATTGGTCTCGGTGAACATTATTTAGTTATCATCATCATAAATTATACATTATTATCTTTAAATAATAATAATATGTTACAAATACGGTTGTTCTCTTTTAATTGATTTTAATATTTTGTTACAATGTAAAGTTGATTTCAATGCATTATATTAAATTAAACCTATATACATTTATATTAACCAAACATTAAAAACAAAATAATAAAAAATAGATAATAGATAACATTAATTTAATGATACGTGTATCACCTATACTAACATTATAATATTAAAATTAAATATACTAACATTATAATATCAAAATTAAAGAAACCTTATACCCGGATGGGGTGCCACTTGGAACGAGGTGGGGGACAGTTGGATCGGACTTGCTGAGGGAGTTATTATCCCACGTTGTCACCCCAACAACAATAACTTCCCATGGCTTACACTATGAACAGAGTTAATTTAGTGTGCCTGACTGAGCTCTCGGATGAGCGATCCAATCAGGCTTATGGTACCAGGTACTTGCAGAAGTCTCTTCGGCCATCAATGGCGATGGGAGAGGCATCTTCGACTCCTCACAGAGTTAAAGGCAACCCCTACATGCATTTCTATTTGGTTTTCACCTGGTGTGCTCACCACACAGAGCTCTTCGGCCATCACGATTTTCCTGGTATCACTGCTTGCACCCTATGCGTCCTCCTAACCTCAACTCGCCACTAGCATCCCCCCACCGTCCCCTCTCACCCCCTCCATCCCCCTCCTCCCATCATGCCCTGAGAGCATGGGAAGCCCAAGAGGGCCGCCAGAGAAACAAACGCCCTCACTCGAGCCACCAGACTCACTGCCTCTCAACGCTCTCTTATTGCTCACTTCAGTCGTTCCCACAACACCACCCAGAGTACTCAAACTACCCTGAGCAAGTCGAAAATGGAGACCCTGTCCTCCTTGGCGCACTCTCCGCCACCATCTCTGCATTATAGCCATTGCACTGTAAAAGAAGAGGCACCTTCTCCACCTTCACACCTCAGCCTCACCACTGTGAAAGAGGAGGCGCCACCTCCTACATTGCATCCTAGCCCGAGCTCAGTGAACGTGACAACACCACCCTTAGAGGTGTGCCTCCCCACCGCCACCAGCCTTCTTGCCCCCCCCTAGTTCTCAAGCCAGACAAGCCTTACTATAGGGACGTGAGTTGTATCGTGGAGGAGGAAACCCCTCCAAGTTGGCAATTGACAGAAGAAGGAAAGGATTCAGCTACAGTGGAAGACGATGGAATGGACAAGGGAGAAGAGGGCTCACACTCTGCGTATCATCTAGCAGAGGAGCATCTTGAGCTCCTCTTCGACATCCGTCAGTGGCAGGATGAACAGGTGCATGGCCAGGGGGTCATCAATCAACGACTCGACATGCTGCTCGAGGCACTCACAGATGCTCCAGCGCAAGCCCGTTGTCCAACATGCAAGCAAAGATTCAACTTGGCATACACCATTCATGGACATCCAAGTTGTCCCATGGCATGACGCGGCTCACCCCAGATCCCAGTTTTTTGTCAATTTCGGTCATAGAGTATATAGTGTTAAGATAGTTTTCACTCCTTTTTGTTGGGCAATTATCTCAGTAATGGTGGCTCTGAACAAGGCCAGCCCTAGGTTAGATAGATGGAACAAGGTTCCTGCAGACACTAGCAACCACCTGTTTTGGTTTCCCTCCTATGGTAAAACAAGTGGTTGCAAAGCACTGCAAAGCTGTAAACTTGTGATTTAATATAAGATCCCTCTTTTTATTTAAAAAATAAAATAAAATTAAAGAAACCTTATTAATAAATAAAATAAACTCTATTATTTTATTTATTTATTTATGTTTATTCTTATTTTTAATTTTGTTTAATCCTATTTAATATTAACTATATATATTCTTAATCACTTAAAATTTTACTTTAATTGCTCATTATTTGATTACTTTAATCCTTATTTACTTACAATTTTCTTTAAATTTTACTTGATTATTAAGTATTTTCACCACAAATTCATTTGTAATCTATTTATTCACTTCATTGATTAATTTTTTTCAAATTCATTTTAATGGTTAACTAAAAATGTTAAACCATTTATAAACTCTAATATAATTCATTTATATAATATATATTATGAAATATTAAAAGATTATTAGAATTATTAAACTTTAACTATATAGATAAATGATACCCGATTAATTATATTATTATAATATAATCGATTATACATTATTGTCTTTAAATAATAATATGTTGAGGATATGGTTGTCATGTTTTAATTCACTTTATTATTTTGTTAAAATGTAAGGTTGATTTCAATTCATTATATTAAACTACATATAAACTATAAAAAAATGTCGAGAATATAGTTGAGATCTTTTAGTTTATTTTAAAATTTTGTTAATGTAAGGTTGATTTCAATACATTATATTAATATACATTTATATTAATCAAACATAAATAATAATAATAATATAATAAATAATATTAATATCATGATATTTGTATTAATTATAATAACATTATAACATTAAAAAAACTACAAATATATATTTTCTTATGTTGTTAGTCATATTGAGGAAAGAACTTGTGGAGATATAAAGTTGATATGATGACTGGTGAAGTGTTTTCTGAAAACATTGAAAGTTTCAGAAGATAACTCCAGGCACAGTTTTAATCTAAAAATTTCTTAAACAATCATCATCAGTTAAAATTAAATTATTATATTAAAAAATCATATATTATTATAATAATAAATAATTTAGTTTTAAAATATCTATATGATTTTCAATAAAATTGGTATAAAGCCTTTGTTTTCCATAAAAAGTTATGACTTCAGTATTCCAAACAAGAATTTTAAATAATACTTCTATTTTGATGAAAAAGCAGGACCACAGAAAGCTGTTTCTCAGTGCTCCTTTCTTTTCCCGCCTGTACTTTAACCTTATCTCGATCTCACACATATATATATGTAAATATATATATATAAACTGTACAGTAATGCTCATCAGCTGGGGCCTGGAGGAGAGAAGCGCGTATAAGTGGGGACGTGTTGGCAGCAACTTGCAGCGGAAGACACGGTTCCGTACACCACCTGAACTCTACTGATTCCATCATTATTATTATTTTCTCTGCTCCACTTTACCCACATGGTCGATGAAGTCACGACAGACGCTATTGTGACCTCAGCCTATGGTCGATGATATGCTGCTCAGCTAGGTTCGATCGGTGGATCTGAAGAGCTTCATAAGGGATATTTATGTCGTCTCAATTTCGGAGTTAATTATACCATGGAACTTCTACATCCCTTTCTCGAGCACTATCCATCGCTCGCTAAATGACATAAAAGTGAAGCATCTCAATCCCAAAATTTATTGTTTAGCTGGTCCTTTGTTTTGTTAACTATTGCATACCTGTTCACTTATTTATTTACAATAACTAAAAAACGAAGGGAAGATCAGGTGGTCCTACAGGTATATTGATTCGCTGCCAAGTTCTTGGTGCCCGCCACACCCCATGAGTCGGGTTTGTTATAGAGAGCACTGCTGAAGTCACTGGTGATTTATGATTTATGGTGAACGTTGAAAGGTGATGTCAAAGTTTTTTTTAGCAGGCGGAACAGAAAATGAAACGCATAGCTAGAAAATGAAACGCACAATCAGAAAATGAGTGTCTATAGCTGAGAAAATTCAAACGTGAGAGTCTTAAAGTTTAATCATTTAAATGTGTGGCAATCATATAGTGCTACAGTAATTTCTTAATATGATTAGGTAAATGTTAAAAAGTAAACAGGTTAAAGGATGCATTAAAAAATACAAGAAAGTTATGAAGAGGAAATCACATTCATAGATTTGGGAGGACGACTAAAAATATGCCAGCATCTTCAATTGTTAGCGATCAGATTAAAATTTTAGATTAAAAGATGATTAACTGTGCTCATTATCAATAAATGTACGCCTTTCGACATAAATATCTTGTGAAAAAAAAATAACGAACCAACCACAAAATTACTGAGTGATCAATTGTCTTGTCTGGCATGACAGTACCATGTGGAGGAAAAAGTAACGTACCAATCACGAAACTCGTGAATGATCAATGGGCTACTAATGATAATGATGACGTGAGTGTTCTTATTTCCAGGCAAACAGAACCTCTGACAGTCTCTCTCGGTTGTTGTGATTGGGTGCTTTCCTGTCCACAAAGGCTGTCAATATACATCGTGCTACACAGCAGGGATTGTGCGATGGATTATAGGTAGTGGGATATGAATGGTTTAAGATCTGACCAGGTATAATTCATCTTTCATAGAATTCAATGTTATGTTGTCATAGAATTCAATGTTATGTAGTAAGTTGTGTGGTTTTTATTTTTTCGATATGTTTTTGGGCCATGCAGTTTTGAATTTCTTGTTGATTTAGAAGTCTGATCTATTTTCTGAGCATTTGGGTTGGTTTAAAAGGAGGCAAAACCCCTAGGATAAGGTTATGAAATGCATGGAACTTTCATCCATATCAAATTTAGGCTACCCCTGAAAATCTGGTTGGATTCCGGCCGATTTTTATGCCTGAAAAGAAGGAAGATTGCTCCCTAATTAACTTACTCCATATACAACTTGCTACACATCAGTGATTAGGCTAATGAATTATAGGTCATGAGATCTTAATTACTTTTAGATCTGACAACTTATAATTGACCAGCCACAGCATTCAATGTTACTTAATAAGTTCATAGACATTGAAAATTTGGTTTAGATGTAATCTATTGATATTGATGGAACCAAGAAAATCAATCATATTCCATATTAATAGTTAAACTCAAGAAAATGCCGAATCGGATTAAAATTCACACAATACGCAAACTCTGTATGTCATATAACCTTGATGAATTTCATTGAGAGGCTCAAAACTGAGAGATGAACTTTTCGTGGGCAGTGTTTTTCCCTTTTTCGGTTTAATCATGAAGTCCCTTATAATGGAGAAACTCTTGTAGGACCAGTTCACTTATCGGGCTTATCATTGGAAATGCCCAATCAGGCTATTTGATTTGAATCGTTATCAGCAAAAGCCATCTCGGATTTTAGTCACTCTATTTTTGTGGAATCTACAGAATTTAAAGATCTATAATCAAATTTCGAGCATTAATCATCTCCATATATACTTTACAATATACAACAGGTTAAAATAGGTAACTCCCCGGGTTTTCTTGTTTTTACTGTGATTATAATGATTATTGGTCATGATTAGGTAGAATTGGTCTTTTTTTTTTTGTTACGTTGTAGGAAATGGTTAGATTAGTTAGATTTGAAAGATATGTTTTTTTAGAATAATGTGATTTTGAGATATTTATTCAACTAAGTAAATAGTGTAATCAAAGTAGTTTGTCTATTTGAAACAAAGCTTTTTATATTTATATATATTCTATTTCATTGTTTAATAGGAGAGTGCTCAATCACAATTTTGGTTACTGTAATACTTTCTACTGTCACATTTCTTTTCATGCTCTCATTTCTTTTCATGATATCAGATAAAGGAAATGAAAGCATGTGAATGTGAATGTATTGTAGGAATAGATTAGCATAAGTAGAGTAGATAGATTGAGTGGATTGTTGTTATGTGTTTGCAACAGTGTGTTGTTTGTCAATTAGAACTGTGAAGGAGAAGAGCCTGTTAGTTTTAATTAAGATTGGAAGAATTAAGTTCACACTGTTAACTAATAACTAATCCGACAGTTTGCAGACTAATCCGGCAGTTTGCGGTTTGCAGTTTTGTAACCATATCTGCTCGTAACTGTAACTGTCCATAAACTGTCTGCCTCCACTTATATGTAATGTATCCGCATCTGTTTTTGAGAATAAGAAAGATTGAACTGTGTTCTCTGCGTTCTGTGTTAACCGTGGAGTTTTATCTGGCCTGTTATAGTGGTATCAGAGCCACGTTTTTTTAAACTCCATGCTACTATTTTGTGTGCCTGCGTGAGAGGGACAGCGAGTGCGCGTGAAGAGCCATTCGAGAGGAGAAGCAGCTCCAGATTTGAGAGGAGCCGCAAGTTGAAAGCCTGGTCGAAAATTTTTGCGTGGACAGCGAAATTTTGCGTGGACTGTGTAGTTGCAGCGCAAGGGACAGCGAGTACCCGAAGGTCCTCTAGCACCCAGTCATTGGGCTTGTGGAAGCCAAGGTGGAAGGTGTTGTGAGATTTTTTTTTTTTTTTTAATTCTGTGCAAGTGAAATTTCATTTACAATGCATTCATTAGTATCAATTGTGGGGGTAGTGCTTTCCGGTCAAGAAAATTACCAAGAATGGTTTCGAAAAATTAAAAATACTCTTATTTTTAATGATTTATGGGAGGAAATTTGTGAAGGCAAGGATGACAATGACCTAGAGGAACCTACAGACGCCAAAGAACTTGTAATTTGGAAGAGTAAAGATAAAAAGGCACATGCTTTAATTTCTGCCTCAGTCACTGAAGAGGTAAGCAGACATATTCTTTCCAGCACCACAGCGTTTAAAGCATTAGAGAAATTATAAGAAGACATATTCTTTCCAGCACTACAAGGCTTAAAGCATTTAGAGAAATTAAAAGATCTTTCTGACTCCCATTCAGAGCTGGAAATTATACAGTTGTTGAAGTTGTTTAATTTGGAACTGAGAGATAATAATCCCATGAAGTTATCTTCTGAAATTAAAGCTCTTTTTCAAAAGTTGATTTATAACTCACAGCATTTATTAAAGCATTATATCCTACCTATTCACACTGCTTAGAGTCTCTTCAAGCTAGTTGACAGATGAAAGCCATGCCTTTTGATAAATTTGTAGAGAAAATTGTTAAGAGAGAAAAAGCTTTTGGGAAGAAGGAATCTTTCCACTTCCACAGTTGAGACATTGTGTCTTGTACAGTGAGTGTAGAAACCTAGAGGAGAGTCTACTAGATTTGACAATAGTCACAGAGGGCGTGGTAGGAGACCATTTAGAGGAAGAGGGAGTCACACATTATCATTAAGGATATAGACAACAAGATGATAGATAACAAAAAACAATTCATAATGATAAACAATCTCTTAAGTGTTATAGGTGTGGTAAACTGGGGCATACATCTTCTCATTGTCGCACCCCTTGGGAAAGGATTAGTGAGAAAAAAGAGCAACAACCTCCAGACAAAAGAAAACCACCTGAATCTGCCAACTATATTGTTGCACATTGTAATCTTAGTATAAATGAAGTTTTAGCACTTCTTTTGCTTCTCGGGAAGACACTTGGATTTTAGAAACTGGAGCCATTTGCCATATGACCTTCTGTAGATTTTTGAAAATATCTAAGAATCACATTGATGGAATAGTTTATTTTGCCGATAAGTCACAATTAAAGCCTTCAGGAATTGGATCTATTTGACATCGCCTACCCGGACTTGTTGATTATATTTTGCAAGATGTTCTTTACATTCCTCAATTAAATAGAAATTTGATGTCTCTCATACATATCGGGAAACAAGGACATTCTATACATATGTTTGATGGTATAATTGAAAAAAGAAAATCATCCGGACAAAGGATTGTTAGGACTGGTGTTGAAGAAGACAAACTTTTTAAACTGAAAGGGACATCCTCTTTCAATCTAATTCAACTCTTTGATCTGGCAAAGATATGATAATTTTGTCTCTCTCTGCTTATCAAGTGGTATGCCCGATTTTAATATATTAATTATGAAAGTATCAAGATTATGAAACAACAAGGCATTCAAGGGCTTCCTACTATTCCAATAAATCTTTCTACATGTAATGCTTGTATTTTAGGTAAGCATTGCAAACAACCTTTTTATGGATCTAACTTCCTGGAATCTCGGGAAGTTAGGTCTCATACACTGGATTTATGTGGGCCCATGCCTTTTCAATTTGAAAATGGTAATAAATATCTAATGAATTTTATTGATGATTACACCCGTGATGTGTTAATATCCGTTGGAAAGAGAAATCCTGCAGTTTGCAACTTTTTAAGACCCTTCATTTGTGGATTGAAAATGAAACTCAACTTAATATTGGCACTCTAAGATCAAATAATGGTGGCAATGCTAATCATGAATTTGCAAAGTACTTCTGGCATAAATAATGGGATTAAAATATCGACTCATTAGCCCTTTATACTCCACAACAGAATGGTTTAGTAGAGCGCATGAACATAACTTTGTTTAATATGGTAAGGTCAATGATGTTTTCTCATAATGTTAGGTTGATGTTTTGGGGAGAAGAAATACTTTGTGCCATTTATATTCACAATTGTTGTCCTTCTACCGCCATCAATAATAAGTCCCCTTTATGAATTATGGTATAACTGGCTCTCATGTTGTTCAACACTCATAGTTTTGGTTCTCCATGTTATGCATTAATTCTTAAACAATGTAACGCTACAAATTGGGTGCAAGAAGTCGTAAATGTCTTTTCTTGGGGTATTCTGATACCTTCAAATCTTATTATTTGTATAATGATGAAAACAATAATTTTTTTGTTTCAAGAGATGTTTTTTTTTCTCGAATTTGCTAAAGATGCCTCTACTATTGATAGGAAACTCAGTCATTTGGATAGATTATCTTCCAAGAAGTTTTAATATGAATGGGATAATGATCTCCTACATCCCCGGCAGGGATCTATATTCTAGACTACCTGTTTTGATTTTCCTTCAACAACACTGCTTAGGAATGGCCCACATCAAAGAATAAACGAAGAAAAATTCAATTGATAGGCAATGTTTCGATGATAATAATGTTTTTTTGTAGAAGAACAATTGGTTGATAATAATGTTTCTAATGAGGAAAAATTGGAGGATAATAATGGTCATGAAGAACATATTTCAAACACTCTTGAAACTAAACAAACATTGCAAAAGAAAAGATGCTAGACCAACACGAACCAAGACAATGCCAAAAAGTTTTGATGAATTTGAGTTGAACTTTTCTACTGTTAATGAACCTACTACATTTGAAGAAGCCACTAGTTGTGGAATACCGAATGGAAATGTAAATGCAAATAGAATATGATGCTCTTATTAAAATGGTAATTTGAGGTTGGTGGACTCCTCCTCATTGGAATCAAACCAATCAGAAGTGGATTTTAAAGTAAATATAAAGTCATTGGTTCTCTTGATGCTACAAAGCAAGACTTGTAGCAAAGGGGTATGTACAAAAAGAAGGTATTGATTATACGTAAAACATTTGCTCCCATGTACCTAAATGTAAGTACCTATTAGAACTCCATTTTCTCTTGCAGCAACTCCAAAAGGATGGAAAATACATCACATTGATCTAAAACTCATTTTATTAAAATGGATATTTAAAGAAGATGTTTATATGCCGTGAGGGTTTTTCCAAGTAAAGGAAAAGAACATAAAGCATGCAAATTGATAAAAATCATTGTATGGTTCTAGTATAAAACAAGCACCTCGCGCTTGCAAGGAAAAGTTAACCCAACATCTTCTCAAGTGGAATTATAAGCATTTCAATCTAGATGATGCAACTTTATTTTGTTAATAAAGTTGGAAGATCGGTTGTATATCTAGTTGTCTATGTAGATGATCGTTTATCACGGGAAATAATGATGGATTATATAGCATCTATTAAAAGGAGTTGTAGAAGGTCTTGATATGAGGATTTGGGATTACTTAAGCATTATTATCTATAGGGATTGAAGTAGATAAAAAACTGAAGAACATTTTTATTTCTCACAAGAAATATATTGGAGAACTATTTAGCAAATTTGATATGAAGGATTATAATCCTATTTCTACTCCAATGGAGCATTCCAAAGTTTACTCTAAAATGAAGGTAGTAGACGAAGATCAACAAAAGTACAAACAACTTGTTGAAGTTTAATTTATCTTACTACTACTCACCCTGACATAACTTTTGTTGTAGAAATACTTTCCAGGTTTATGCATCATCCTTGTGAAGGTCATTGGACAATAGGGAAACAAGTGCTCAAACATTTAAAAGGCACTCAATCATATGGCATCAACTATTCTAAAGATCCAGACTTCCATCTCATTGGTCATTCAGATTCTAACTTTGACGGAGATAAAGAGCATGCGGTGTCTACTTCAAGTTATTTGATGAATCTTGGATCACCAACTATCTCTTGGAGATCACAAAAGCACCGCCCCTCACGATTCATAACTCAAGATCTAATATCGCTTTGGCAGAGTCTGCCAATACAAAAGAAATCATTCTTACTCGAAAATTCTTTGGGGCGACGCAGGAGGTTTTAAATGACTTCAACGCCTCTCTCTTTGTTGACAATACTTCTACAATACAATTAGCCAAAAATCAACCGCATGATCGCAATCCAAACATATCAATACCCAAATATCATTTGATCTTACATCGGCGTTGAGGGCCAAAACCATTCATCCCAATCATTGTTCCACTTCAAAGCAACCATCATCTCTTTACTAAAGCTTCAATGAAATTTGAAAATTTCGCATGATGCCTTGGGATGACAAAATGTCCTCTGGATTATGGGGAAAATACACTAATAACTAATCCGCAAAATGTCCCTTTGGATTAAGGGGAATGTTAACTAATAACTAATTCGGCAGTTTGCAGACTAATCCGACAGTTTGCAGTTTGCAGTTTTGTAACCATATCTGCCCGTAGATGTAACTGTCCATAAATTGTCTGCCTCCACCTATATGTAATGTATCCGCATCCGTTTTTTATAATAAGAGAGATTGAACTGGTTCTGCCTCGCGGTTAACTCCGCGGAGCTTTATCCGCTTGTTACAATACACAACACAACACAATTTCATTACTTAATAAACAAATGGAGGTTACATATATAGCATGCAGATCACTGACTCAAGTGGATCTGATTAGCTAAAAATAGTAAACCTAGAAACTCACAGTTACAACAGTCATAGTTGAAACTCACAGTTACAACAGTGATAGTTAACCTAGAAACTCACAGTTACAACAATTGTAAGCATTATCTCTAACAATTTTGACCTATTATACACGTTGAGGCAAAGAGAGAAGACTCTAGGCACGATGGAGTGATAGGAGGCTAGTAGTGCCTTGCCGCTGTTGAGCCAAATAGGGGAGAGGATTGTTTTCACTCCGTCACAGAGGCGGTTACGGCCAAACCTAGAAGAAAACAAAGGCTAAACATTCAACTTGGCAAAGTTACAGTGAAGGAGACCCGGTGGCTTTAGCGGAGGGCTCGATATGATTTGTTAGAATCCTCGTAGATCTCTGCACATAAGGCATGCCAATGGAGGGTTCGACAATGATGTTGGTGGTCGATTGGAGCCACCAGAACGAGCAGCGATGGAATGCTTTCAGGATGCAGTGTGCACATGCAAGGATGCTATTTTGGCGCTGGAGTCCCGCAAGGTGGATTGGGCCATATTGCTAGTGGAGGAAGATTGTGGGCACGTGAACTGATGGCTGGAAAATGGCAAAAAACGTTTGAGACAACACTTAAGAAGATGTTCAAGAAGCCTCGATGGTCGTACGAGAAGGAGCGACTAGACGGATCGATGAAAATGATCCCTAGCCAGAACTGTTCATTCGGGTGCTCAAGCCAGTGTGACAGGGATGTGCCCTCGTACTTTCGATCTCTCTCCTGGAGCGTTTCATGGTCGTGATACATCGAGCGCCAGTTGCTACCCATGGATTCTCATCTCGTGGCTCCCAAGGGAATCGAAGCGACGACCAGGGTAGCGACATAGATATGAAAATAAGATTTTAGGGTTGGTCACAGCCTTTGGAGAGGCTGGTTTGACTCCTTCATTCCCTTCAAATCCTCAATCACCGACACTAATTTTGAGTCACGGATGCTGAAAGATGTAGTGAAAGTGTTAGCGATGGTGAAGGAAAGGCCAAATTCAATGCTACTGAGAATGCAGAGAAGAAGAGTTGGTCACGGCTAGTTTATAATAAACACTCTGCATTACACGGGACATTGTTGGAAATATGTAAACGAATGTACTCATGAGCTCACATATGCAGTTATGTTAATGCTCATGCATGCAATCTATTTATGAATTGAAGAGCTAACTATGAGATCTATTCATGATTGGTTTATGTAACTGAGTGATAGATGTTAAAGACGCAATACTGAGCTATTGTGTGTACCAGAGAGGATGGTTGTATGTCTGGGTTCGCTATTGTAATTCTCCCTTGAATAAAAGAATATCAATTATCATTGCCGTGGTTTTTTCCTCATTGGGTTTCCACATAAATAACTCTATCAATTGTGTGATTGTTGTTGTTTTTGGTTTGTTGTTCTCAGTTTTATGCTTTGTAGTTGTTTTGTTTTACTTCTGCTGCCCAAGAAGTGGTATCAGAGCTGTTGAACCAAGCCAAACGGATCTGCATGAGTTCAAGAAAGCGATTAGACGAGATCTCGCGTGTGAGAGAAACTTCTTACTTAACCTGCACATTGAGATTCGATCTAAGCACTACAAGAGATCGATTCGTGTGTTGCACGCTGGAGGAGGACAAAATTGCCAATATTTCTTGGACTATCGCTCCTTATAATTGTTGTCGAACTTACTGTGTCGAGATTTCTGGGGAGGGGGCACGATAATTGTTCATCATCGCACCTATGCCTTGCGGGTAGCATGAATACTTGTGGAAAGTCGTTTTAATCAAAGAGTTCTAAGTTTGAGGTGGATAAATTCAACGACAAGAATAGCTTTGCGCTATGGAAGCTCAAGATGTTGGATCTTCTTGTGCAACAAGGATTACAAAAGGCGTTGGCTGAAAAGATAAAAAATCGACAAGCATGACAGACGAGAACTCATAAGATCTAGATACAAGAGCCCTCAATACCATTCGTTTTTGTCTCGCAAATGAAGTGTTCTTTAACATTGTTGAAGAGGAGACAATAATAGGTTTGTGGAACAGACTTGAGAGTCTGTGTATAACAAAGTATTTGACGAACATAATCTTATTGAAGAGGCAATTGTACAGCTTGTGGATGAAAGAAGGTACGAAAATTGTTGATCACTTGAATGTTTTCAATACTCTGATTTTTCAATTATCTAGTATGGACATAAAGTACGAAGATGAGGACAAGGCAGTTACACTATTGTTTTCATTGCCGAAGTCATGGGATCATTTGGTCATAACTATGTGGTTCAACTCAACAGATGCCATTGATTATGACACTGTTGTCGAAGCTTTGTTGTCTGAGGAAATGAGGAGAAGATCTAGTAAGGAAACCTCAACAACAGAAGCAATGGTGTTTAGAGGTCAATCTACAGAAGGAGGGAAAGATCAGAAATCTACAACCATGTCTAAGTCAAAAGATAGTAAGGGTGAGGAAAAATGTTGGTTTTGTGGCAAATCTGGGCATCTCAAGAAGGATTTTTGGAAAAGACAACAAGCATCTAAAGAGGACTCCACAAAAGAAGCAAATTTAGCTACAGGTATGGTTGATGAAGTTGTGTCTTTCTGTTGTGCCTCTCCACCTATGTTCACATAGAAGGTTCAAGGCAGTGATGGTTGAGTCATTGTGAAAAAAAGAATTGTATTTACTTTCGAGTTGTAGAAATTATTGATTGCATGTAAATGGGCATATGTTTGTAAGAACTGGATAGGCATGCGTACCCCTAGTTTATCAAGTCACCTATGAAAAGTCTAGACGTAGATTTAGGTAGAATGAATATGTGGGGGGGCATGTGTGTTGGGTTAACCTTGACTCGGTGAAAGATTTAATGAGTTAAATCTATTTTTAGGTCAAAGAAGGTGGTTTTTTGGGTCCATGTGTTTTAGGTATCTTGTGGTATTGTGTCCATGGATTTTCATATAATGAATCCTATAAAAGTTTGGTGAACTCTATTGCAAATGGGCCTGGAGGTAAGTGGTGAAGGCTTACTTGGTCATTTTTGCCGGATTTGGTCAAGGTTTTTCGAATGCAAAGTTCGAGGTGGAGCAGTGTGTCCAGTTTAGAAAGGTGGGTCTGTAGAAAGGCTGATGTGTTGGAAGGTCAATCAAGTTTTTGAGAATATATGATGAAGGTAAGTTCATATCCATGGAACTTGGAAAGTATTGCAAGGAAGTTGGGATTGAGTAGGCATGTTCAGTAATGTCAAGTTGCAGCAATAGTTGTGGACATAAGTGGTTGTGCTATCTGGTAACTCAGTCACCTTCGGTTGAAAAAGACAAGAAGATTCAGGAAGAGGTATGAATAGGTCATCTGGTAATTACTCAAATGTGAAATTATTCGGTTGTGATGCTTATGTTTTTTATCAATAGTTTAAGAAGGACTCAAATCAAACAAGTAGATCTTTGATATGGTGATGATGTTAAGGGGTGCAGACTATGGGATCCTGCTACCCACAAAATCATCATGGACATAGATGCAGTGTTTGATGAATCTCCTTTTATAAAATCAAACATAATAAAAGATGAAAGGTTAAAAGCATGACTGGTAGCAGAAAGGTATTTGGAAGGTATTGATTTCCATGAAAGTTTCTCACCGATTGTTAAAATCTTGTTTATATTCATGTTGTGTTAGCATTGGTTGTGATAGTACAACTAGATGTTAACACTGTTTTACATGGAGGTTTTTGGATAAGGGGAATCTCAAGGATGATTTTAGGGGATAAATTTCACTCATGGGCTAATTTTCCATGTTTTTCCCCCAAAAAAGATTCGCCATTCTAAAAATGATTCGCCCAAATTCTACAGGATAAAATTATTTTACCTTAAAAATCGCCAAAATTTTATACAAACAATATAAAATCCTTATAAATTTGAATATGTTTACAAAAACATCGCCAAACATTTATAGTTGGCATATGAGGAATTAGTAAGATTTGCTAAGGTTTCTACATTTTAAAATAAATTTCCATCCTTATAATCATCCCTGAAGGAGATTTGTTTGCAAACTCAAAAATCATTGTATCGCCTAAAGCATGCTAGGCAAATGGTACAAGATGTTTGATTCCTTCATGGTGAGCCAATTTTTACAAGAAGTGAGTATAACCATTGTGTTTATGGTATATTCATTATCTTGGAATTATATGTTATTCTTGTTGCAATCACAAGCATGGTTGAGATCAACAGGCTGGCTCAGTTGGTTAGGACGTTTGTTATGAAGGATCTGTGAGCAACAAAATAAATCTTGGGCATAGAAATACACAGAGATAAGAAATATGGTAAGTTTGGTTATCACAACTTAAGTATGTGGTGACGATACTTAGGAAATTAGGTATAAATAATGTGAAACTGGTAAAAAACCTTTGGCTTTCCATTGTAAGTTCTCTTCAGGTTTATGTCCTAATTGATGAAGAAGAAAAAGGTTATGTGTCTCGATTATTATATGCTATTAGGAAGTTTGATGATTGTGATGGAGAAATGGTCAACATTTCACATGCAGTTGGTGTTGTCAGTATACACATGGCAAAACCAAGTCAAGAGCATGGAAATGGGTGCTTCAAACACATACGCACAAGTATCACCTATAGTGGTTGCAGTGATTTGGTCTATGTATATGATTTATGAGATTTGGACAAGTGCATCGGTTTATTAGACAGGTTATTTATGGAGACAGAATGGTCCATGCTGGAGTGAATCATGCATGCATGTTCACATAACGGTATAGTCAGATAAGTTGCGGAGTTGTGATGGTGTTTGGCTTCTCTTGGCTTGAAAAAAAGGTGATGAATTAATTAAGGGCATGATATATCAGGTAAATTGTTGTCAAGGTCACATGCACATGCACATGCATGCAGCTATGTTAAGCGAATTTTCTCATGCGGTCACATGCACATGCATGAAACTATGTTAATGTGCATGCATGCAATCTATTTATGAACTATTCATGTAACTATGTTATGTATTCATGATCGGTTTGCGTAACTGAGTGATAGATGTTATATATATGAGCATACCCATAGAGGTAAGAGTGCAATGTGTAGTGAGTGTGTGGGAGCAAGATGCAATACTGAAGTGTTGTGTGTATGAGAGGAGAGAATGGTTGTATTCCTAGGTTGGCTATTGTAATTCTCCCTTGAATACAAGAATATCGGTTATCATTTTCGTGGTTTCTTCCCTCATTGAGTTTCCATATAAATAACTCTATCAATTGTGTGATTGTTGTTTTTTTTGGTTTGTTGTTCTCAGTTTTATGCTTTGTAGATGTTCTTTTTTACTTCCGCTGCCCAACAGATACAATGCAAAGCAGAGGCATTGTATAAGACAAGTGGTTCTAATAACCTTGGATAAGCAGTTCTCGGTAATCGACCTATTTTGTGGCATAATATGAGAGACCTGTGTGTAGAAGAGTCTTGTGAGGAAGAAATAAAAGGATGAACTCGCTATTGAGAATAATACCTGCCATCATGGAGGAGTTGTCACCCTGAAAGGATCTGTTATCTTGCTTCCCCCGAGATCATTGAAAGAAAATCCCTCTCATGTAACTACTCCGCCTGCATACAGAACTGAAGATTAGCTCGAGCTGGGCTACACTGTCCTCATGCACAACAAGGCTCTGTCTATGGTTGGTATTTTACAAGATTAAGTCAACCCAATGGTATCAGTGATAAAGGACAAGAAAGATCCTTGGACCAAAAGGGTTACTAGGACAGTGTGCAGCATGATGATCGAGTTTCTCTAGTGCAAACTTCATAACTGTGAGCGACGAACAAAACATGGAAGAGAGTGGATGTCATAGCTACCATTGATGAGAGGTTGAAAACCAATTATGTTGATTTCTTGTGGTATGATTGGCATTTTCATGGTAAGAAATTAAATTGTGTCCTTAAATTTTTCTGGGGATTTGTAGAAGAGACATATTGAGCCTATATTGACCTTAGGCAACTCAATATGTGAATGCATTTTTTTATAATTAATTATTCTAACAACGACAAAGTGAAGTAAGGAAGATGAAAATTGAACGGATATCCAAGACCATTAGTAAATCTAGATACCGATGACGAAGACAAAGATACCTGGTAATATTTTGTGATGTAAAACCATTCTTTAGTTTGCTTGGTAAAGGGTGTGGTAGTTGGAAAGGAAGGTTTAACAACCAGACTGTTTTCCTAGTGAGCCAACCAACAGTTTGGTTGGGTACCTAGGTGTCTTGGTAGATGGAGGTATGTCCATAGGATTTCCAATTGCTCAATCTTTATAGTCATGGTACCAATGTTTAGTCCAAAGGTATTGTTGATTCTAAGCCGGTATGAGTTCGACAATTCTATAAGCAAATGGAGGAGCATGAACATTTTTTGGTTCTACAATGGAAGCAAGTTGCATTGTTGTCGCTGGAGAAACCATGATTTGATTTCATATATAAGTTTGAGTTGGAATGATAAGAAGGAAGAACAAATATTTTTTTTTGGATAACAACATAGAGTTTAGTCCAAAGGATTGGTTGATGACAGTGGAAATCGTGTGGAAGCAACATAAGTGAAATGATCGTGGACAAACAAGGCAAATTGTGTCAATTGTGTTGAATAAAAAAAATTCATGATCATATGTTAATGTGAGTCACACTTTTGTAACAAGTCTATGATGTAATTGATTCGATGTATTGGTCCTTGAAATGTTTGATCTTGTACCTGGTATCTCCATGGGATGGAGTATGTAATGTATGTACTTGTATCTATGTAACATATAAATGATGTATCGTTGTAAGACCTAAGACCTGATTAGGCATGCATACCTCTTTATCATGTATCCCTATTGATTTGTAGTGCAAAAACCTCTTTGATAAAACTCTTTAGCACTTGTAGGAGTGAGCCAATGTCACAGGTCGATTGAATGCTCAATGAGTGGACTCTGGGAGGTGCCTAGAAACCATGAGTTTTACATTCAGGGGGAATTCATCAAGAGGTTGAATGAACCATGTACATGAAGGAAATCCTAGTCAATCGACGGTTGCAACGGTTAGATATCCAGGCATTCCGATGGATGTTTGTTTCTTTATGTGGACTTTGATAGTTTGATGATGCATGATCGAGGTACGAAGATAAAGTACCAGGTTGGACCTGACATAAACTTCTCTAATCAGGAGGTTCTTCAATTCAGTGGAGTGGTGATGATGAAGGCCTTACCTGACGAAGATAAAGAAAAATAGTCGTTAAGGGGGAGTGTTGGAATATGTAACTACCACTTGTCTTAAGTGTGATCATATATCTAATTATAATGATTATTGGTCATGATTAGGTAGAGTTGGTCTCTACATAAAGTATGCTTCCAAGGTTGTAGGAGGTGGTTAGATCTACTTGGATTTGAGAAATTCTCTCCAACTATATGTATCCTAGAATGGTGTGATGTTGAAATATTTGCTCAACCAAAAAGATTGTGTGATCAAGGTAGTTTGTCTATCTTGAGACAAAGCTTCTTTTATTTATAAATACTATATTTCATTGTTTAATAAGTATCGCTCAATCACAATTTTGGTTTGTGTAATACTTTATACTCTCACTCGCAATCTCACTCTCCCTCTCACAACGCTAGAGAGATTATTTCCAAAAAGTTTATGGAATATGGGCCAAATTAAGATACTTTCTAGTATTCAAAAGAATGCTTTAAAATATAATGATTGTTTACATTATTGTTATCAATCAATCGATGAGTAAGAAGGAAACACACTCGGAATAATCAAGCAACAATGATTTTCTATAATGCTGAATTATAAATTAGTATAATCAAGCAACAATGACTTTCTATAATGATGAATTATAAATTAATATAATCTGTGACAGAAAACAGACTTAATTAGTCACATGCAAAGAATTTTTCAATCCTTAGAAATTCAAATTAGCAGGGTTTGTCAATCCTCTTATAAATTTCCAACAAAACGTCTCATTAAACTTAAATACGAGTACTAGTTACAACGCCGTTTGAAACAGAAACGAGGAAATCGAAATGAAGGACATGAAATTGCGTCACAAGCTATAGTTAAAATGTTCATACTCAGGCAGCGGAATACGTATTTCGAATTGGAATACTTATCAATTGTAAATGCAGCAGCAACTTATTAAACGGAGAGGCTGACTGCGGGCGACTCGCATATCACAATTTATAGGCCTCCAATTGTTGTCTGCCACGCAATTTTAGCTTTCAAGTTCAACGGTGTTCCCAATCTCCCTATAACTCTCCTCTCTGCACCACACCATGTCATGTGAGCACCTTCATTGAGAATTGTTACCCTTCAGTTTCACTTTCATTGTACCTCATTGTAGAAGTGATTTATAGTCGAAGTGGGTGTGTAGGGGTCTTGGAGTGGATCTACTAGGACATATGATTTAGGAAACTTCTAGATTTTTTCTCTTTACCCTTATGTAAAAGTGTTGTTCATACACTGTAAAGGTTGTTATGCCTATAAAACATACTTATCTTATGCCTAAGCATGAATCTCCCTATGTATTTGTTACACTTTTACCCTTATGTAAAAGTGTTGTTCATATACTGTAAAGGTTGTTATGCCTATAAAACATACTTATCTTATGCCTAAGCATGAATCTCCCTATGTATTTGTTACACTTTGACCTAGGAAATCATCTCCCTAGCATTTTGGGGACTCTTGATATGTATCCATCACTTGAGGTCACTCTACACATTTCATGTGGAGACGTAACTCCCAATGGATAATCACAACTCTCAAGGTATTTTCACAACTCTCTAGGCATTGATCACAACATCTTAGGAAATTAAGGTCCCTTCATCATGCACCTGAAATATACATTCCATGCCGCATCATAAATCTTGGAGTGCTAAACCATTTCACACATTTGAAGGCATGTGTCACACAATTTGATGTGACATCCACCCTGGTTGATGCGTTACTTAAACATTTGGACATTTGTTTGGCACATGTGGATCTTCTTGGGCCTCCCTTGACTTGAGGATATGGTCGACATGATTTGAGGAGGATAATGTGCATTTGAGACCTCTCATATGATTTCTAGAGTTCTTTTTAGGTGAGTCACCCCCTCTTGGAGCCTCCCATGTGCCATGCATGTGGATCTTCCTTATCTTGAGCATAGTTGTTGGTATATTTGGTGGGTCTATCTTCATTGGAGAGGTTTCTAGAGGATGTTACCTTGCATTATGGATGGCCATTGGGCTCCCTTGACTTCACATTAACAATTTAGTTGGGGCACCTACCTGTCTTGGGGGGGGGTATTGTACATCTGGCACATCTACTTTTGTATTTTTTGTATTATTTGACTTTGTCTTCATAATTAGTTGGACGACAATTCCATTGTGAAATATCCTAGGCTAGATTTAAGGACATGAAAACATTATTGTAATAAGAGGGTTGTTGAAGTCTCTTTTATATAGGCTCCCCCTCACACTTATAGTTGTTGTTGTTGGCTATTGAAAATGAAAATTTGTTGAACATCTATTTATTGATTCGATTTGGTGTCAACACTTGAAACTCTTCTATCTTGGTTACTATTTGGTGCATAAAGATTGATTGTGAATGCTTGAAACTCTTCTACAAACTAACAAGCTTGAGCCATTGAAGGGTGAGGCTACCACTTGGAAGGAAGACATTTTGGAGTAAATACTCTCCTTCAAAATGAGTAAATACCAAAGTATTCACTCATTTTGGAGTAAATACTCTGGTATTTTTGAAGGATTGATCTTCATTGTTTATCTTGATTAGATATGCAACTATTTTACCTTTTTGGTTCTAGTCTCATCATCCTATTCCTTAGATAAAATAGGCGTATTTGAACAAGGGTTTTTTTGTTGACTCTATAAGCCCTAGTTGGGTAAGATACTTGTTTTGTTCCATCAATCAACCAAAAATTACAAAATACCAAAATTCTTTTTCTTTTTTTTCAAAAAAAATTGAAAAAAACCATTTAAAATCATAAGTTAGATTTTTTTTCTAGTCTATCACTAACTTAATTGCTTTTTTTATTTTCTAGACTAGCTTAGGTTAGGGTTTAATCTTAATTTTATAATTTAAAATCTTAGAGACAAATCAACCCCTTAAAATTATGCATCTAAAGTTCATTTATCATTGTTTGGGTTGTTTTCATTGTTTATGTCAATATGGAAATTGCATAAAATGATTAAAAAAACCATATTTACTTAAACCTTAAGTCTAGGTTATCCATATAAAAAAATATCTATTACTAAACTTAGCATTAATTTCATATAATAAAGGTTTTGTCAAATCTTATCTTCTTTTCTAATTGTGAAATCATCTTTAAGTTGATATTACTTGCATATATCAAACTTAAACATTTTCTTGATAAATTCTAAGATAATCTTGAGAAACCTTAATGCAAATTTACCTTGTGATTCAAGTTCTTTTTATTTTACAATGACTTACTTAGTGTGGACTTCATTTAAAGTAATTTGAGTTATTATTTTCATTGTAAATATTAAAACCCTAACTTACAATCCAAGACATTGGGTTGATATCTATCAAATCCCAAATCTGGAATTCTACATAAAATTACTTATAAAACGTATTTGGAGATTAAGGATAACCCAAGTCTCACCTTAGAATTTCCCTCAACGAAGCATAATTCTACATAAAGTGACTTATAAAATGTATTTGGAGATTAAGGATAGCCCAAGTCTCACCTTAGAATTTCCCTCAACGAAGCACATAATTGACATGCACTTAAAAATATATCATCTAATATCATTTGGTGTTGAACAATTACATCTCTTGTGGTAGAGATGTGGTTTCATTCACATAATTGACATGCACTTAAAATCATATCACCTAAGGTAATTGTGTTGAAGAATTACATCTCTTTCATTTAGTTTAGAATAATTTATTTTCCTAGTTGTTGCTTCTAAGTGGTTATTATCATCGTGGAATGTTAATCAAACTATTGCAACTCCAAGTTTTCATTCTTGTATAATTTATAACTCAGATTTGATACTAAAACACACATTTTTAACTCATAAAATTATCTAAGTGGATCATTGTGGTTTATTCTTTTTATCTCGAAGTCTTATCTTAAAGCATTGAATCATATCATTGTGGTTTATTCTCTTTATCTTGAAGTCTTATCTTAAACCATTGAATCATTTGTGTATTTTATGGGATTTATTTTATGGGATTCATTTAAGTAATTTTTTTCTCTCATTATTTAAATCATATTATTTAAATCATAAGTTGAGATTTATTTAAGCTTTCTTAATAATAAATTAGAGATTCCCCATTAGCCTTTGAGAGCTAGCCAAAAGTGAAAGGGAAAATGTGTTGAGTTAACAATAGCACAACTCATGTCTATTACCCTAAGGTAGCATTTGTGATTGAACTTTCTAGTTGGATGGTAGTTTAGGCAATAAAATTTTGACACCATTACCAGGGATAAATTCCATCACTCTAATATTTTTGGGAAATTCTTAGTGTGTGAATATTTTGATGAATGTGTTTGAATGCTATATTAAATATATTTGATCATGACTCCACCTAAAGAAAATCTAACTAAAAAATACATTACAAGAAGTAATGTTCATTATTAAACTAAGATAATAATGACTTGGGCTTGAGTTAATTCAAGACATAGGAAAGTTATTTATGAACTCAATTTCACTTAATCATCAAAGTATATAATTTGTGACTCCACATATTTGGTATTTGTATGATTGGTATGAAATTATTTAATTTCAATAAATTATCACTTTGTATGTTTCAAGTATGGCTTCTAAAAAGATAACATTCCATAAAAATGTATATATTTTTTTGGATATATCATGTGTTCTAACATATTTACATATTCTCTCTTTTGATATATTTATCCATGTCCCAAAATTTGATGGAAATCCTTGGTTGGATTCAAGGCACTTGGAATATTTGTTGAATTATGTGGTAAACAATGTCATAAATAAAGAGATTTGCTTGTTTTTCCATAGACAATATAGCGATATTTTCACCCAACCATAGTCACAATGGGCACCCCCAAGCACCTTAACCTTGACAGATAGAATAATTATGGAAGCAGAACAATAGCCAACCAAGGTAGTGCATCTTTCTCCAAGGCTAGCGTAGCAAGAAAAAATAACCAAAGACCAATCAGAAAGTACAAGATATAACCAAGAGAAATTCCAACCAAAATCCAAAATCCAGTTGTAGCAGCTGCAGCTACACTCCCTCTCCAAACTTGTCCAGCACTAGTCTTATGCAATTGTGATAATGAAAGTGACAAATGAGCTCTAGCACCCTTTATTTATACTGCTCTATCTCAATTGACTGGGCCAACTTCTCTTTTCAGAGGCTAATAACTCAATATTAAATATTCTCTTGACCTGACTTGTCTTCTAGGGTTATTATCCAACATTTTAGGGTTTATCTTGCTTACCGAAATATTCTAGTCTTGTCAAAGGCTACATGTGGAGGTTAATACCTCCTGCAACTACCATAATATCAACACTCCCTCCTATCTAGGGAGGTATTAAAGGAAATGGTCTTGAGAAAAAATAGACCATTCAAGCGGTAGCATCATCATAGCCACACAGGCTATCTCATGATCACATAGATAAACTCATGAGAATCATCACTATCAGTATCATCTAATAGCATCAATTTCATCATCTCTCAAAGCCATACTCCATCTGAGTAATTGGGCATGATGTTGAATAAGTCAGTCACTCCACAGAGTGATACAAGAACCATTCTTCTAATCCAACCATATGTCCTAGAAGAATAAATGTTCCAACATATGTTGGAATCCACTCCATGGGATACAAAGACTATTATTCTAATTCGGACATACGTCTTAGAATAATGATTGTCCTAGACCATTTTCCCTCCTACCACTACTGTGAACTCACGAAAAAAGTATGTCCATGTTGGCACATGGGCAGACCTAGGGTTGAATGCTTCAACAACGCACCAATAAAACCCTAACTACCATCCCTTTTGGCAACACCTGCGAAGTAGATGAAGTCTCACCCGAGGTAGAGGCAGGGTTGGTTGCAGGACTCTAGTGTCTGCAACCTTAGATGGGACACAGATCTGTGATTACAACACCTTAATAGAGAACTTAGAAGTTGTCATTCATTAGTACTTAGCCTTTGTCTACAATGCATATAAACCCTAATTATAGTGCAACACAGTATTCAACAAGATTCAACACATTCAAGCACTAAGAACATTAACATAGATCAGATATAACATCTTATTCACATCACCAAGCACTAAGCTAAGAATAAATCATCTTAGCTTAGAATATAACATCTTATTCACATCTAAACATACACTACTACACTAAGAATAAATCATATAAGCCATAAAACAAACATAATGCCCAAAGCAACCACAACACAAGATATACGTGGTTCACCCCCAGCCTGGGGATACGTCCACCAACTCTTCTTCTCTTTATTGTCTTCTGTCAATCTTATACATGCATAGAACATCAAAAGGTCCTACTCTGCATAGGACAGGATATCTACACACACCTCGCTAGATCCTCCTTCCCTAAGCTAGGTTACAACACAAATCCTTTACACAGTTTCTTACAGTCACTTGCACTTAGCCTTGCAAGTCTCACATAGTATGCACAAAAACATTTACAACTATTACTTTCACTTAGCACATTGGCCTTCACTTGCTCTTAGCACTTAGCATCACACCCTTGTGCACCTACTTACATCACCTAGATTTCTATTTATACATTAAAAAATGGGCCTAAACATGGGTAAACCCATGGGTTGACATCCCCATACCTGTTACATAATCCCAAAACCCAAAAATCCCTAAAAAGGGGTCGAGATCCTGCGATCTTCGCTTCGACTTGTGCTTCACCTTCGACATCCTGTCGAAGTCCCAAAATAGGTCAAACCTGACCAAGGATCTCCAAAACTTGTTCAAGGGCCAACATGCCCCCAATACTCACTTGTGACTCATCCCGAGTCACTCTAATCTTGGTAGCTTTGCCTCAAAATCCTCGAGCCTAGCTCGAGCTACTTCGACCTAATGCTTCGCCAAGGCTTCCTGCTCAACAAACTCTTGAATAACTTCTTCGTTCACAGGTCCCTCTAAGCGTTTTTCTATTGAAGTGACTACTCATTCTAGCTCTGTTCCTCAGCCTTCAATCTCCTCAAAACAATTGGCAAGCTTCGTCGTAGACTGGTTGGAGCCTCTGAGTCACTTCCATGACTTTTCTCTGTATGGTATGGACCTAATGTTGACCAGTGCGTTGTTCCTGGGATCTTTTCATTGTTTCAACTGCTAACAGAAGATTCAACTATGCCTATACTATCACTGGTTGCTTCTTTGCTTCCTAGAGTTGTGACTCCAGTGTCTTCAATTCAGGGTCCTCAGTAAGTCACTCATAAGTCTGCGCACTTCTACTGCTAAGCTGTTGACATTCCAAAGCTAATTTTTTTATCCTCTCAACTGCGCTCCGGTGTAATATACCCAATCTAAAAATATGCAGAACAAAAATAAAATGCTAGAAATCGTAAAATAACAACAATATAACCAGAACAATCACCACAATAACACTTAAATGATATAAGAATAACAACAGAAATAACACTTTGATTCTGAAAGAAATGTTCATGGGCCTCTTCGAGGGGGCAACCTCCAGTTGAGAAAATCTCTATTACAATAATATCCAAGCTAGGGTTCTCATACCCTCGAATCCTATTTATACTAAATATTCTTATCAAAAGAAGCATCTAGAGGAAGATCCTCCTAGAAGCGGAATCTTTTATTGGGTCTTCTTACATTCGACTTATTCTATTTTATTGCAAGGCATGATTAATATTGACCTTTATTACATCTGAATATATTGTTCTACCTATGTGCGGGTTAGGAACCTAACATGTCCTCCCCCTTAAAAATAGCCTTGTCCTCAAGGCTTGAGATGAGGAAATTGCTGTAGAATGGTAGCTGGTTCCCAAGTGGCATCTGTTGGAGTTGTATCTTTCCACTGGACTAACACTTCCTAGATGGTTCTCTGACGTAGGCGGCGCTCACACTGGTCCAAAATTGCTTGTGGTTGTAGTCAAATGGATCCTTCTTCGGCTAACTCGGGAAGGTTGGTTTGAATTTGACACTTAGTTCCAATCACCTGATTTAAGCATGAAACATGAAAAACAAGATGTAGCTTTGAATGACTGGGCAAAGATAACTGCTAGGCTACTTGTACCACACACTTGAGAACGGTATAAGGACCATAAAATTTGGGTGCTATCTTCTGACAATTCTCGGCCTTGAGGGAAGCTTTCTTTTAAGTTTGCAGTCGAAAAACACTTGATCCCCTTCTGCAAATTGACGTTCAGAGCGACCTTGATCTGCTTGTTGCTTCATGCGATTATGTGCGATGACCAAATTATCTTTGAGGGTACGGAGAATAGCCTCTCGAACTATAAGTGTTTGGTCAACCGCCTGGAGCTTTGAGACACCAGGTAAGTATGAGAGAACTGAAGGTGGCTTCTGTCCATATACTGCTTCAAAAGGATTCATGCATGTAGCTATATGGTATGAAGTGTTGTACCACCATTCAGCTAGGGGTAACCATTGAGCCCACTGATTTTTCTTTTCTGAGGAAAAACACCTCAAATATGTTTCCAAACACTTGTTAACAACTTCTGTTTGACCATCAGTCTGGTGATGATAAGATGTACTGAGATGCAATTGGGTGCCTTGTAGCTTGAACAGTTCTTGCTAAAAATTTCTTGTGAAAGTTGGGTCACGATCAGAAACAGTAGAGTGTGGCATGCCATGAAGCTTGAAGACCTGATCCATGAAACTTTGAGCCACCATGGATGTTGTAAATGGGTGTTGAAGATCGCAGAAATGAGCATACTTGGAAAGGCAATCAACAACCACCATGATGACTGATTTATTTCCTGATTTGGGTAAGCTGGTAATAAAATCCATAGAGATATCCTTCCAAATAGTAGGTGGAATCGGAAGCGGTTGTAGTGTGCTTGGAGATTTCATTGTTTCTCCCTTGTTGCATTGACACACATCACATTCAGTGACAAAATTACGAATGTCATGTTTCATACCATCCCAGAAAAAAGAACATTTGACCCTGTCATAGGTTTTGGTCAACCCGAAGTGCCCTGCTGTGAGTGTAGCATGAAGCTCAGAAAGTACCATGGATTTAATATTTGATTGTTTACTTAAATACAAATGGCCTTTGTATCGAAGCTCATCATGGAGCCAAGAGTACCCTGGGGAAGCTGGAGCATTAGACTGCAATTGTTGGATCAGATGCGAACTTTTGGGATCTTGTATCCATTCCTGGCAAACAACTTGGACCCAATCTGGTACAATGAAGGAAAGATAAAAAAGGGATCATTCATCTTCATATTTTCGGGAAAGTGCATCGGCAACCACATTGTATTTGCCTTTCTTGTAAATGATCTCATAACCATATCCAAAGAGCTTAGTCACCCATTTTTGTTGCTCCGATGAGGAAATGCGTTGTTCCAGAAAATACTTGAGGCTTTGATGGTCTGTCTTAATTTGGAAACGTTGCCTTAATAGATAAGGGCGCCACAGATCAATGACATGAAGAATAGCCAATATTTCCTTTTCATAGATTGATTTGCCTAGATTTCTTTCAGATAGTTGCTTGTTGGTAAAGGCCAAAGGTTGACCCTCTTGCATAAGGACAACACCAATTTATTTCCTTGAGGCATCACATTCCAACACAAAGGTCTTTGTGAAATCAGGAAGGGCCAGGACTGGAGTGGTGCACATGGCCATCTTCAAGGTTTGAAAATCTTGAGCAGCGGCTGGAGTCCAAGTGAAAGAGTTCCTTTTTAGGAGAGCAGTGAGAGGTGCTGCAATATTTCCATAATTCTTAACAAACTTGCGATAATACCCTGTTAAGCCCAGAAATTCACGCAAGCTCTTGAGAGTCTTTGGGTGAGGCCAGTATTGCATAGCTTCAATATTTTTAAGATCCACCATGATGCCATCCTTTCCAACTAGATGACCCAAGTATTCTACTTCTGAGGCGCCAAAAGCACATTTAGACTGTTTCAGGAAAAGTTGGTGCTGAGAGATTAGATGGAGAACTTGATCCACATGAGAAAGATGGTCTGTCTAGGTTTTTCTATAGATGAGGATATCATCAAAGAAAACTAAGAAAAAATGGCAAAGAAAACGACGGAAGACATGATTCATGAGGCTTTGGAAGGTGGAGGGGGAATTACACAAGCCAAAGGGCATGACCAAAAACTCATAGTGTCCCTCATGAGTTCTAAAGGCAGTCTTGGGAATGTTTTCCTCTTTCATACGTATCTGGTGGTAGCCCGAACGAAGATCAAGTTTAGAAAAGAATTGGGTGCCACTCAATTCATCCAGGATCTCATCAATGACAGGTATGGGAAATTTCTCTTTAATGGTAAGTTTGTTGAGGGCATGGAAGTCAGGACACATTCACCAAGAACCTTCTTTATTCAGGACCATGACCACAAGAGAATATTAGGGGCTCGTACTACGGTGGATAACGCATGCATTAAGGAGTTCCTAGACCATTTTCTCAATTTCATTTTTTTTGGAAAAGGGGTGACAATACGAACGAATATTGGGAGGAAGGCTTCCTGGTACAAGGGGAATGGAATGATCATGAAAACCACGGGAAGGAGGGAGTCCTTGGGGCATGGAAAATACCAATTGATGTTTAGAAAGGATGGCTTGGAGGTCTTGTGGCACCGAGGGTGTCTCTGTTGCTTGTATGGCATAGAGTTGGGCAATAACACCAGAATGACCTTTTTTGAACAACTTTTCCATGCGATGGGAACTAATGATCTTAGGTGAACCGGTGGTGATGCATTGGAACTTATATTGGTGGCCCTCCTGGTCAAATTGCATGGTTAAGTCCTTAAAATCCATGAGAATGGGACCCAAAGTCCTTAGGCAATCTGCACCCAACACAATGTCACAACCGCCCATGTCGATAAAAAACATATGAGATTTCAGGTGGTAGTCACCAATTTGGAGACGCACATTTTCACAATGCCCTCCATGTTTCATGGAACCACCATTGGAAATCATGATTTGGAAATTATTGATGACAGGGATGTAGCAATGAGTTTCTTGGTCAATGTGGCGATGAATAAAATTATGGGTGCTTCCACTATCAACCAGAATGATGACCTTTCCATGCTTGATGTAACTGATTAGCTTGAGGGTTTGGGGAGCGAAGAAGCCAGTGAGAGCATTGAGGGAGATGACCCGTTCTACATCGGGAGGGTCTGAGGGAGGGGTTATGTCAGTGGTTTCAGGTGACTCAGACACAAGGGGAGTTTCAACATCCTCTTCTGAAAGATCCTCGGAGATGGCCATAAAAATCTTTTGTTCCTTACACTTATGGCCCGAAAAATATTTGTGATCACAATTATAAGAAATTCCTTTGAGTTGGCGTTCAACCATTTCAGCCATGGTCAATTTTTGGATCTTTAGTGGAGCGGAGGGAGTAGTGGGATTTTCTGGTTTAGGGCAAGGAATAAAGGAGGGTTTTAGGTTTTGAGAAGATACAACCTGTTGTGATTCTTTAGCTATTTTAGTAGCCTCCACCCAACTCAGGGGCCAAGCCATCAGGACATGGGCCCGAATATCACCCTTGAGGCCACTGATAAAACACTCTCAGAAAAAGGCATCAAACATGCCCTCTGTCCAAAAATCCAGGTGCTCAAAGGAAACTATAAAGTCTTCCACTGCTCCTGATTGTTTCAACTTTGTCAAACGACCCAAATGGTTGGTGTCAGTGTCAAAGCGTTCATAAAGCTCCGCCACAAATTGTGTCCAAGAAATATACCCTTGACGGGAAGTTTTTCTCCATTGCCACCATTGCCAACGTTCTTGATATAGATGGAGAACACCATACCGAAGTTTGGCCAAGTCATCTTTAATGTCATATAAAGATAAATAATGTTCCATTTGGGTTACCCAACCAGTGGGGTCTGAGCCATCAAATTTGGTCACATCCACTCGCGGAAGGCGTAGGTCACATTGAAAGTGAAGGTGCTGAAAGTTATGGGAATGAGAGGAATGTTCACCTTCAGTATGTGGAGGTGAGTCAGAGGAAGGGTTATTTGTAGGGATATGAAGCTTGGTGCAGAGTGACGAAAAGATAGATTCAATCTGGGTGGTTAGGTCTTGTTTGATTTCCTCCATTGAGGACTGCATGGTTGTATTGATGGTGGCAACATTGGCACTGAGTTGTTTAACTTCTTGTTGGGTCTCGGTGATACTAGATTTCAAGGTATTGAAGTGAGCTTCCAAGTCTTGGCTACGGGTATGGGCCATGAGGAAAAGGGAACCAGAAAGCGGCGGGTGGGGTCAAAAAATTTTCCGAAAAATTATATGTATGAATGTGATAAGGGAAAAGAGATGAATTTAATGGAATAGGTCTCAAATAATGGTGAAAAAATTTCGATACTTTTTTTTTTTTTACACCTGCAGAGTTATACTCTGGTCTGAAGAATACTGTAGTGATTAAATGCCCAAATGCTTAACCAGGAAGAAATGTGTATTGATTTGGAAACCCAAACACAGTTGCACAGAAATAGATCTTGTATGTTTTAATTTGTTTATGTTTCTGTCCCCAAGGGTTAGGTATTCAAGGGTTCTACAGATAAGGGTTTTCCCTGTACTATAGCTCTCTGATATACGTCCAGGGTCCAACAATAGTACTCAACCCAATATCTCAAGGAACTAACTAAGGAGGATAGACCGTACCCTTAGCCATACTACCCGACTACCCAGGTACTAGAGAGTACTTCCAGAGTGTTGTTCTTGGTGGAACTATAGAAATCAGGAAGCCGATCGATTTATCTAAAGAGGGCTTCAGGTAATCCAGGTCAATCTGTACACAGGTGTTGTCTGATGCGCTAGCACTCTAAGGGGTACCAACAGGGGTTACAAGGGTGGACAATAGATGTGTTCTTAAGTACCACTTGTATTTCCTGTGTGTATGAATCCCTCAACCAGGGGTTTATGCGCATAACGATAGATCTCTATGGCTTAAAGACGCCGAAATACATCTCTATCCTGAAAAAAAAATTTAACCCACACTTTTTGTCAAGTAAAGTGCTCTAATACCACTTGTAATATACCTGATCTAAAAATATGCAGAACAAAAATAAAATGGCAGAAATGGCAGAATAACAACAATATAACCAGAACAATCACCACGATAGAACTTAAATGATATAAGAATAACAACAAAAATAACACTTTGATTCTGAAAGCAATGTTCATGGGCCTCTTCGAGGGGGAAAACTCCAGTTGAGTAGAGATCTATTACAATAATATCCAAGCTAGGGTTCTCATACCCTCGACTCCTATTTATACTAAATATGCCTATCAAACAAAGCATCTAGAGGAAGATCCTTCTAGAAGTGGAAGCTTCTATTAGGTCTTCTTACATTCGACTTATTCTATTTTATTGCAAGGCCTTATTAATATTAACCTTTATTACATACGAATATATTGTTATACCTATGTGTGGGTTAGGACACTAACATCCAGGCAGTGGCCTCTCTTTGGTCTTGCACATCCTGTGGAGTACTTGGTATGGTTTGCAGCTCTATATCTGTTATTCTCTTTTGAAGATGTTGGATGGCTTCAACAAGCTGCGCTACTTGATGCTCCAATGGGTCTTCCTCCTTTTGATCTAAGCTCTTTACAGAGAGAAGTTCTCTGTTGATTGCTTCTTTTACTCCAACCTGCTCCGTGAGCAATTGTTCTTTCTCATGTTGGATCTGCCCTTTCTCCTCTTCAAAATTTTCTTGTAGGTCATCCTTCTCCTGCTACGCAACTCGACGTTGCTCTATCATTTCCTTTTGGGATTGCTTTAGGGCCATTGTGGCCTATTATGTTTCTTCGTGTGCATGACAAAGGCGAGCTTCAGTTGCATTGGCTAGTCTATGGACTTGTGTAGGCTCATCTCCCAACTCTGTTTCTTCTGATGTCGGGGGCGTAGTGGATGTTGCGCGGCTGGATTGAAGGGCCTATTGTAACCCTCACAGTTCTGCTTCAATTTTATCATACATGGTCTCTTGCTTAGCTTCATTTCTCTACAAAATATCTTCTGAGGCATCTGATACAACTGCGATGATGAAGTCAAAGTCATCAAGAATGAGCATATTCTGTAGCTTTCTCTTACTAGCTTTTGACTTCTTCTGCGATGTGGGTTTCGTGGGAGAAACCTTTCTTTTGTGAGATGTATTTGTGTCATCAGGGGGATTCTATGGCAGTGTTACTTCAACTTGCTTCTATTGATCTTATTTTCCATTTTTCTCTTATTTATCTACTTCATCATCATCTCCTCCTCCAGCTGATTCTGAAGTAGTTTTTTCTCATGCACTGCTCAGCTGTTGTACTTCTTTTGTCTTCTTCCTTCTTCTAGTTCCAGGTGTATCATGCCCTTCATGAGTGATCATCGGGCTTTCGATTAGTTCGAGATCAGATAGTTCTGTGGGGTCAACATGGATAAGGAGCTCTGTAGGCTACTCCTTAGTTATTTATTCTAGTTCCTCCTCTGTGAGTTTGTAATAACTTTGTAGTACTTCTTTGTGTTCATCTCCGTGCGTAGTGATGTATATAAAATGTATGTCTGTGTGGAACTTGACAAATGGACTAAACCTGTGCAGGGTGTTTGGCATTATACAAGGGACAACCTCAATATCCCTCTTTAACGGTAGGTGTGGAACATCGTTTTTTATTTCCATTGTTTTCCCATATCTTTTGAATACCAGAGCGAAGTGAACTTCACGGCTAAGGGTTCAAATGGATCTAGTTTAGGGAAATTCGCACCTTCCAGCATCTCCTAAGCTATGAACGTGATGAGGATCAACAACCAACTAAAATGGAACTCATATCCCTGATCCTGATCTTCACGAAAGTCTTGGTATAACTGGCTCACTAAGTGCTTTGCCCAGTTCATCTGTAGCCCCTCCATGCATTTTCCTGCAAGGTCAACAACAAACCCTGTGACTTGTGTGGGCTTGTTCTTCCGGACTAACTTACCAGCAATCAACTGGAAAGCAAGGTGCATTGTGCCATTCTGGATGGAGGCTACCTTGTAGCCTCACTTCCCCTTCTCCACATCGCCATATGTATCTTTAATCTTCTGCGTCAGGGCGCGGTCTACAACCTTCCCTAGGTAAAAGTCTTGTGGGTATGGTTCCTGCATGCTCAATCCAGTGATCTGATGGATCAACGTCGGATCAACGGAGATGTGTCTGTCTAGCAGGATCTTAACACACACATTAACCTCCTAGTGTCTTTCAAAATGGGGTATGTTGATTACATTCAGGATGGTGGATTGTGCAAGGTCCATAGTCCATGGTTGGGGGATTATCCTCGACTTCTTCCCCTTTGTCCTAGTCAAATACCTCTGAGGAGTGAGCATTCTGAAGTACTTGAGATCCCCCAGGTTAAAGTCGTTGATATTTAGTGTCATGATCTTATCCAGTTGAGGCTTCCCCTTCGGGAGGTACGTAGTAACCAAGGTGTAGTCAAAGTCCTTGGGGATACTGTCACGATTCACTGTGTCGGCTAGAGGCGGGATGTAGTCAGGTAGGATGGATGGGATTAACTTCATGTTTTCCAAGTCATCTCGATGCTTAGTTCTTTTCTCGGCCGCAGCTTGGGATGGTTCGGATCCATGAGAAGTCAACGGGGAGGCTTGCACTCCTCGCATCGATAAGGCTTGAACTCCTATGGAAATCACTCTTTCTACCATTATATCAATTACAATTTCCTCTACTAAATTTTCCACAATGTTGAGCTCATCCAACATGCACGCTCGAGATCAGATATCTTAGGCTGATGAACAATTCCTCAATGCATTAGAATGGATGGCAAGGTCTCAATAAGCACACCACAGTAACAATTAGTTCTCTCGTTGGCTCAGATACAATTCGTCAAAGTGTTCTCGGTGCAACATTCGACGAACTAAGTAGACAACGATGTAACGGATCCCTTCAATGAACAAGAGGCCTTCATCAATGCAGTTTTTTCTGTTATAGCACGGTCCCAATGGTCCGATGACGAGCTTGCTAATCATAATTGTTGTTCTAACTATTCGGGAACGTCAATTTAACGATTATAATGCTTCCAAAGGTCATATCGCTCTGCCATGGCGAAGTGCCAATCTGAGCTGCTATGATATTCCAGCGAACTTTGAATTTTGGAGACCTTCCTTCTATGAAGTCTTTTCTGGAACTTCTTGTAATTTCTCTAACTTTTCTTTCTTCTTGTTGATCTTTCTAGCCTTCTTCCCTGTGATCTATGTATCGGTATTCCTCTTTCCATTTTGATTCTTATCTCCTCTTGGCATAGTAACTTCATGATGGTGATGGTGTTTACTAGGGTTCAAGGGAAATATGTCTTCTTTGTCTGAGTTAGGTTCTCTACCCTCTTGTACAGACAGGTGTTTCAAGTCTTTTTGTGTTCTTTCAACTTCGACATCCAAATTTCTGGTCCTTAGGGGCTTCAACTAGTTTTCTTGTTCTTCCAGTAAGTGTGCTATTCTCTTAGCCATGAAGTCCCTTAATTCTTTCTTTTTTTGTTCTAGAGCTTCCTCTTCTTTTCTTCGGGTCTGATCTTTCTCAATCCAGGGTTTTCCTAGTAACATAGCAAATGGGGCATTGTTCTCAATAAATTTAACAACCTCAAATTATTCTTCTGTCGAACTGCCATGAGCACTCATATATGTCAGGGTAAGTCTTCCACATAGGGTTATATTATTTCCTATAAATAACCCTATTCCTCCCAATGAAGGGATCATAGCAGGCTTTCCTAAAATTTCCCAAGTTCTTTCTATCATAATGTTCACATGTATTTTCTCATCCACGACACAATCTATGTCAAAGTCTCCTATTCGTGTTTCTATGCACTCTTTCTCTTTGAAGATCTCTGATAAGTTGATATCTCTGTGGTCTTTCAGGGTTTCCTTCATTTGTAGTAATACAATCTCTGATTCTTTATGGGGTTCTGCCATGGTCTCAGTTTCTTGGTCTTCCTCGGGGTTTTCTTGTCTCATATTCATTCTTTCAACCTTAGCAATCATTCTAGGGAAATCTAGAATGTCATGGTCCATAGCTTTACAACAAAGACAATTAGGTTCTCTACCAGGGCATGCCTTAGCAAGATGTCCCGATCTTCTGCAACTGTAATAAAGAGTTAATCCTCTCTTTCTCTTAAATGATCCCCAACCTTTCTTGTACTACGCACTAGGATCATAGTAACTAACCTGCAGAAAACTCTTCTTAGGATCCTACATCCATTTTTTATTCCAAACATTCTTTCTATGCATAGGAATAACATATCTTTCATTATTTCTATCAGATCTATTCATATCAAACCTTCTTTTTTCTAGTTGTGCCCTAGTTTTTAGACTAGGACAAAATTTATCAAACATACCTAGATTCATACTTTCGAAAAAAAAAATCCACTTATCTTACCCTTCACAAAGCACAAATTTTTAGATCTCACCTCTTTTCTTCAAATAAGAATTCTCATCTTAGCATAGAGCTTCACAAGTCAAGTAGACTACTGCGCACTAAAGCAATAGATCTACGCACAAAGATTTCTTTCTTTTCCTCAGTTCCCAACAATCATAGTTTCAGGTCCTGGTAACAAAACCATTTGTTGGCACAGGGGTAGAATCAGGGTTCAATGCTTCAACAACGCACCAAAAAAACCCTAACTACCAACCTTTTCGGTAACACCTGTGAAGCAGATAATGTCTCACCAGAGGTAGAGGCAGGGGTGGTTGTAGGACTCCAGTGTCTGCAACCTTAGTTAGGATACAGATCTGTGATTACAACACCTTAACAGAGCACTTAGCAGTTGTCATTCATTATTACTTATCCTTTTTCTACAACGAAGATAAACCCTATCTACAATGCAACGCAGTATTCAACAAGATTCAACACATTCAAGCACTAAGCACATTAGCATAGATCAGATCTAGCATCTTATTCACATCACCAAGCACTGAGCTATCATATCATATACATCTAAACATACATTACTACACTAAGAATAAATCATATGATCGATAAAACAACCATAACGCACAAAGAAAACACAACACAGGATATACGTGGCTCACCCCTAGCCTGGTGCTACGTCCACCAACTCTTCTTCTCTTTATTGTCTTCTGTCAATATTCTACATGCACAGAACATCAAAAGGTCCTACTCCGCATAGGACAGAAGATCTACACGCACTTCGCCAGATACTCCTTCCCCAAGCTAGGTTACAACACAAAGCCCTTACATAGTTTCTTACAGTCACTTGAACTTAGCCTTGCAAGTTTCAAACAGTATACACAAAAACATTTACAACTATTACTTGCACTTAGCACATTGGCCTTCACTTTCTCTTAGCACTTAGCATCACACCATTGCGCACCTACTTACATCGCCTAGATTTCTATATGTACATTACAAAATGGGCCTAAACATGGGAAAACCGATGGGATGACATCCCCATACCCGTTACATAAGCCCAAAACCCAAAAATCCCTAAAAAGGGGCCACGATCCTGCGATATTCACTTTGACTTGCACTCTGCCTTCGACAACCTGTCGAAGTCCCAAAATAGGTCAAACCTAACCAAGGATCTCCAAAAATTGGTCAAGGGCCAATAGTCCACCAATAATCTTTCAATCTGGACCATCCTCCACATGAAGGATGTCTATCCACCAAATTTATTTCCTACCTGGACCATTCTTTGCCTGGATAATGTCTATCCATCAACACACTAACTATCCATCTAGTTGGAAATCATCTCCAACACTAGTGGTAGTCTCCATGGCAATCATAATAATTCCATCCAATAGAAAACAACTGTGTCTATCCATAGTAGTACACAACTACTATCCAGTGGTACATATGTTGGCATGTTTTACAGGCAGCGTATGCTTGTCATTGATGGCAAGTACAACAACGATGATGGCTTGAGTACAGCGGCAATGATCAGCAGTGCAGTGATAATCGGGGAAGAGCAGAAACCGTGATCGTTGGATCAAGGAGAACCTACACATTCTTTAAAGTGCAAGGAGTAGCAGGCTCACAAAATCCTGAAAGAAGGAGGACCGTCCATCTTCATGCAGGACACGTGGGGGAAGATCATCATTTCCCTAATTGGAGATGTCAAAGAATATTAACCACAGGAATTCCGAAATTGCGATATGCGAAATCGCGACTTAATCTGAGTCGTCAGATCAAGGTTTGATCTGGACTGTTGATCCCAGTCCATTTCGGAGTTTCGCGGATCGAGAGTTGGAGATGTCAAAGAATATTAACCACAGGAATCCCAAAATCGCGATATGCGAAATCGCGACTTAATCTGAGTCGTTAGATCAAGGTTTAATCTGGACCATTGATCCCAGTCCATTTCAGAGATTCACGGATCGAGAGTTGGAGATGTCAAAGAATATTAACCACAAGAATCCCGAAATCGCGATATGTGAAATCACAACTTAATCTGAGCCGTCAGATCAAGGTTTGATCTGGACCGTTGATCCCAGTCCATTTCGGAGTTTCAAAAATCGAGAGATGGAGAAGTTAGAGACTCTCAACATTAGGAGTCCCGAAGTGCCGAAATGCGAAATCCCGAAACAAGACACATCAACAAACCACGTCAGCTAAGAACACGTGGCACAACCAGGCAATGACAAGTGTCAAGATGATACAACATTTCAGGCACATGTAAGTCACGAATCAGAGTGACACGTGGAAATTATTCGACACATGTCAATCCACGTGTGACGTCAACAGGTTTACATCACTTCGGAGTTTCAGAAATCGGGAGATGGAGATGTCAAATAACTCCTACCATAGGAGTCCCGAAGTCGCGAACCCCGAAATCGCGATATGCGAAATCATGAAGACATCAGGACTGTCGAATCACTTAGAGTGTGGACCGTTGATCCGACTCCATTTTGGATCTTCGGATATTGAGACATGGAGCATCAAGAGACTCTACCATGGGAGTGCCAAAATCCCAAAATGTCGAAATGCGAAACATGTTTTGGCTCAATTTGTGGTCCCAGCCATTGGTCACATCGGCGGAAGATGAAGGAAGGAGCTAGTTCAGATAGGTTCCATTTCGAAGTTTCGAGGATCAAGACATGGAGCATAATGAAATCATTACCACGGGGATCCCGAAATGTTGAAGTGCGAAATGGCGAAGTAAATGCAAGTTTCTATGAATTCAATCCAACAGTGTAAGTGAAGTTGAACAAGATCGCAGGGCTACTTTTGCGCCTCGTAGTGTAACTGCTAGAAACCATTGATGGTTTCTACCAGAGAATTCGAAGAGACCTCTATGTGATTGCTAGAGGAGATGAAGAGTCTCTAAGCTTCGTCCAATGAAGTAAGAAAATTTTTAGGGGGATTGACAGATGGATGAGCGTCGAAGTCTGTAACTGAAACAGAAGGCATAAGCTCGACTGTGCCAGAGAAGACGAGGAGTCTCAACTGCTAGAGAGGTTGAGGAATCTCAACAGAACACCTATTGATGTTGAATGCATGGTGGGAACCACCAGAGAAACTGAAGAGTTGCGATGATCAAGAAAAAGCACTCAAGATATGGAGGCGATGAGTGGGTGGTGTGAGCATATAGAGGATGGAAAATATTGCATGCACAAGGAGAACAGGGACTATAAGAATGTGGAACAAAGAAGAGATTAGTGTTGTTGTCACTGTGGAGGAGAATAGAGGTGTGTACAAGGAGGCAGAATGCGAGAGCAGAAATGCACAGTCGAGGAATGGTGCATTGAAGGGATATGGCGCATAGAGCATAAAAGGCCGAAGAACAAAAAGTGATAGAGGTGTGCAGAAGACATTGATGCAGACAGGGCAGAGCAGTGTAACAAAACAACGACAGGGCTGGTAAGCCATTGAATAATTTTATATCGCAGTAATAAGTTTTAGTAACATGTTGTCATTGATGCCAATGGTTTGTCATTGATGCCAATGGTTTGATTACTTGGGAGATTGTTGGATCATATGTCATTGATGTAAACGGTTTGGTTTGATTGATGTCATTGGTTGATGTCAAGTAATTGATTGATATGATTCCCTTGATGAGAATGTT
>SNQJ01S0047242.1:33486-48300 GCA_010110895.2 Picea sitchensis | reverse complement strand
CCAAGGTCTTTCATTTCAAATTCTGTGGAAAGTCTCTGTTTACATTCAACGATCAGCTTTTCTTCTCCAATTAAGAATAAGTCATCCACATACAGTAGTAAGATTACTAGTTCATTATTCATAATTTTGAAGTAGAGATTTGAGTATGCTTTACTCTTGGTAAAGCCTAATCTCGTCAATAAACTGTCTATATGGCTATACCAAGCTCTGGGAGCTTGCTTCAATCCATATAAGGCTTTCTTCAATCGACAGACATGAGACTTCCTGTCTTCAACCTCAAATCCTTGGGGTTGCTCTATATACACTTCCTCTTTGATAACACCATTCATGAAAGTTGTCTTCATATCCATTTGGTGCAGCTTCCATTTCATCTTAGCTGCAAGAGCTATAATGGTCTTGATCGAAGTGTATCTGGCCACAGGAGCAAATGTCTCTTCATAGTCAATTCCTTCCTTTTGGGAAAAAGCCACGAGTGACAAATCTTGCTTTATACGTCTCAATACTTCCATCAACAACATGTTTTATTTTGAAGAGACATTTGTAGGATACCCCATCTTTATTCTTTGATCTGGGAACTATTTCCCATACTTCGTTCTTCATTATGGATTGGTATTCCTCTGTCATGGCATCTACCCATTCTTTTCTCTGAATGGATTCTTCAGAGCAGGTCAGCTCTTCATATGGGAGATCACACATCAAATCCGTGTAATTGGAGAATGGCTTTGGTATTTTCACCTATCTCGGGGTTCCTTCTGGAACATCATACTTCTCTCCATCTTGAATAAGCTCTCTTGCCCAAGCAGGCTTTCTTTTATGGAAGAAGGTCATTTGAGGAGGTTCTTGAACTTCTACTATATCATGGTCTTCTAGAAGTTCCTCATTAGAGGAAGTTACGACTTCCCTCACTAGTTCTACAGCTCTGGGAACCTCCCTCATTGATTCTGCAATCCTGTGATTTGCAGGTTCCTCTTCATATACTTCTTCAATCTGGCAGTTGCTTGATTTTTTAAGTGCTGCTTCTTCATCAATGGTTACGCCCCTGCTGATATCAATGTGGCGGTGACCTGGTATGTATATTCTGAAGGCCTTGGAGACCTCACAATATCCCACAAATATTCCCTTATTTCCTGAGGGTTCCAACTTGTTTCTTTTCTCTTTTGGTATATGAATAAACAATGGATAGCCAAATATTTTTGAGATGGCTTACCTCTGGCTTCTTTCAAGTGAACATCTCTTCTGGTGTCTTGAGCCCAAGTGCACTATGGGGCAATCAGTTCTGCACATAAACAACTATCATTGCTACTTCTGCCCATAAGCACATAGGAAGATCTTGATCTTCACAGCTTCCAGCATGGTTATGTTCTTTCGTTCAGCTACATCGTTTTGTTGGAGATCTTGATCCCAACATCTTTACAGATATTCACGAATTCTTTTGAGGTATATTTTCCTCCAGTATCTAACTTGAGTATCTTAATCTTCCTTACAGAAGGGTTCTCTTATCAAGGATTTGAATTCCTTGATCTTGTTGAATACTTCAAATATATCCAGGTCTTTTACGAGAATAATCATTAATGAATGATACATAGTGTACATACCCATTATTGGAGGATGATTGCATTGGGCCACATACATCTGAATGAATGAGTTCTACGACTCCTTCTGCCTTGTTGTCCCTCTTCGAAAATGGGTTCTTGACGTTCTTCCCTTGTGCACATCCATCGCATACGCCTTCATGATCACCTTTGAGTTGTGGTAAACCTGTGACAACTTTGCATATGTATGGTAGCGCCTTGTAGTTGATTTAAGCTAATCTTCTAGAGTTCACATGGATTCTTCAATAACGTGGGTCATGGTAGCTTCTAAGTGACCCACCTTCTTCTTTTCCACTAATGATTGCTTCATTTATGATTTCTTCTTTAGCACGTTGCCTTCTGCAACCTTTGCTATAGATTCCTCATGTGACCTCGAGAAAGGTCAACAAAACAACAAGTAAGAATAATATCCTTCTTGATAATATAAAGCAATAGCATGAACAATCATCACAGTAGCTCCTTTAGAGATTATTACTTATAATTTAGCAAAGATTAAAGGTAAGGAATACAATACGAAATGAGGTCAACACTCTCTTAGTGTTATGACCAAGCATTCTTCCATGGCAATCTGAAAACTAACACATGAGGTTTCTCCTAGAGGAGGTGGTAGTCATATCGGACAAACTATTCTCATGTTATCAAGTATAATACTTGATTGCTATCTCAACTAAAGTCATTAAGCTTGTCATGTGGCAGATCTTGATTAATCAAACTGCGACCTTGTCCTCGAGTGAGTGCTTTCTTTTCTTCGAGGTCTCCTTCACTGAAGTGGCCAGTGCTTTCTTCAACTGTCTGTTGTACTAAGACAATATGCTATCTTATTGACAAAATGTTAGGTTAGAGGATAATCTCTATGATCAACTTTAATCCTTCTAATGATTTGATCATAGCTTCAACATGCAACCGCTGCGATCGAATGTTCATAACAAATAGATGCATATTAGAATAATCACACAGGGGTTGCATCGTCCTCTAAATGTGTTTGGATCTTGAGATCATACGGATCTATGTAAAGATCCGTTCTTACATAGGAAATATATTTAGGGTTTAACCATTAACTACCATATGTGGTATACCTCGAGATAGCATTTTGGGTAATTGGCTCCATCTAGTAAACGGCGTAATCATTATACCAAAAAACTAGAGTGACTGGCTTGGTTCTACGGCAGCGCAACCCAGGGTTTTATGTGACCTAATTTTTCAAGCTTTCCGGATTTTGAAATTACGATCTAGGGATAGATGCAGGCTAAGGCACGGAATTAGGCTGATGCAGTTGAGAATTCAAAATCCTTTGCTCCTTCAAATCACGATGCGTGGATTTCAAGGCCGGTGCTTGGTTTTCACGTTATACGGTATACGGTATACGGTACTCACGGTTTCGGTTTCACGGTACTTTGGCTGAGCTTCAGGAACCACTTTTTTCCGAGAACAACCACGAAAAGGTGCACTCTAAGTGCCAAAATAGATCCTTGGGGAGGGCACAACTTTCTACGTGGTTAGGGAGCTGAAAAGATTACTTTTGCAAAACCCTAATTTTTGATACGGTATGATGGCGTTTTTCCTCTTGCGAAAATATGCTTCCTTGGAGGGGTTGTCTCGATGCATGTTAATGTTTATGCCATTATTATAGTTCTTTTGCATTTCAATAGATAATAGAAAAATAAAGACAAGATCACTGAAGAGCTGCATTCACAAGAGACACAACATTTATCTGAGGAAACCCTCATGGGGAAGAAACCCGGTAAAAACCGCTATCATAAATAACTTATACAATGTTCGAGATAAACTCAAACCAATACGGATAGTCCTCCAAAGATATACAATGTTCAAGAGATAACTCAAACCAATACAGATAGTCCTCTCCAAGAGATGCACCACTCTTCTTCTCCTCTCTCCAACTGGTAATTGCAGCTTTCCTCATAAGAGAATGAGCAAGTGAGTTGTGTGTTAAAGTGAGGCGCTAGCCTCTTATTTATACAAGACGGGCACATGTGAAAGGGCTTCATTGGTAGGGCTGACCTATCACTCTGGGTGGTTAAACCCACCTTTAATTAATTCTGGGTCTTCAATAATAACTGTTGGGGCCGACTTCTTATTCTTCCCTTTATAATTGTTCGATGACAAATCCGCAAAAGGGGATTTGGTCCTTATACAATTACCGACATGATTAATCCACAATGGGGATTAATCCAATAACAATAATAATAATAATGACATGATTAATCCACAATGGGGATTTAATCCAATAATAATAAGAATGCTCTTCACAGTTACATTATTTCAACATTTTTCTCCAGTCCTGGGAAGCTCTGTCACTTCGGCTATGAGGGTTTCATCTATCTTGAATTCATCCTGACCTATGATTGCTTTATTTCCATCGAAATTAATGGAAAAGGCCTTTGCCACCTGCTGATGAGAACTCTATAATTTTTTGCAAACATTGTAACACCCTGCATCCCTGCATAGTTGACATAAATCCGGGTGCGATTCCAAGTAACTGATGTCGTCGAGCTCTTTCCTCAGGGTTGACCCTCCTTTCTTCATCTACAACAATGCTTCTGTTCACTTGTGATCCAAGAAACGGATTTCAGGGGAGAGTTACATAGAGTATAGTTAGGGAGATTTGGCTCGTCTGTGACAGAAAAGAGAAAACTGAGGCAATCTTTAGAACGTGGCACTGATTACAAGGGATGTGGCAGAACGATTTGTGATTTGTAGCAATCATGGTCGATAACTGTAATGATGGAGGGTACGTAAGCATATGGCTTGATGATACAACAATCTTGAAAAAATTCTCTTATATCATACAAATATCATCTCTCGGTCATGAATGGTTCATTCTCCTATCTTTTCGACGACTAATTTGCAATTATAAAACTTCAAACCCAACGGTTAAAACGTGTGAAAGGACATGTTGACTCCTCCCCCGCTTCTGCGATTTCGGTGGCTAAAATAACCCTGAATTCCTTTGTTTAAGCTACTGAAAGCTAAGGCTTTTAGTGGCTAATGAAGAATCGAAATGTTCGCCTAAGCCACCGAAACCTGAGATTTGAATTAGATCAAATAAAAACTAAACAAAAGTTTATTTTAACTTTATTACATGCATAAAGCTTTCAAAAATGATCTTTAAAAAATTAATAATGTATTTTTTGAAAGACATTCTATCATCTAAAATGAAATAACTCGATTTTTTTATTTGAGGAGATAACACTGGCTCCTATTGGGGGTGAAAGCCTCCCTGTGAGGTTTCAAGAACCACAGAACCAATGCCTTTCCTATAAAACAAAAATTCAAGCCTATCTGCTAGTTCTTCCATTGGGAATGGAGTTATTTTGCAAAAAACAAAGAATTGAAAATAAAATTTACAATGACAAGGCTTTGAAGCCTTAGATGAAATAGAGTTTCAGAAAACACCCATTGACTGGGCCACCAAACATTTCTTCACCTTCCAGACTTTGCAGAATGAAGGTGTTCTTGTGTTTCACTTGAGTTATCATGAAAGGACTGGTCTACAAAGAATCAAACTTGTCGTTCTTGCGTTTATCTTGTCTGAGGGCATCCCATTTTAGAACCTAGTCACCCACCTAAAAGTTGTCCACCTTTGATTTTCTTTCAAATGTATCCTTGATACTCTTTTGATGAGCTTCTGATTTATCCACCCGTTGTTTTATGAACTACTGCAATTCTACCAAGTCAAGCATTCTTCTTACCATATCATTTGATTTGGTTTGTTCCTCCTAAAAGAATTTAGCCATTAGTAGAACTAGATGAATGGGGAAAATGGCATCAGTTCCATAAACTAGTTAGTCACTCTATCTTCCCAAAAGAGAAAACTTTAGTTTGGAATCCCATCTCATTTGATTATCCTCCAATGGATTTTTGATGATTCTGACTAGACTCTTATTGGATGACTCAACAAGACCGTTTCCTTGAGGATAGTAGGAAGTAGAGTGTACCAATTGAATTCCCATTGACTTACACATGTCAACCAATACATCAGCTTTGAAGGCTGCTGCATTATCTATCACTAGCCTTTTTGGGCAATCAAATCTAATCAGAGTGTTTTCATAGAAAAACTTCATGACGACCTGATGAGTGGCATTGCTAGTGGGGATTGCCTCTATCCACTTGGTAAAATAATCAGTGGCTACCAGGATCCACTTATGTTGACCACTAGATGAAGGATTAATCTCGCCTATGAAATCTAATCCCCACTGTTGAAAAGGACCATTCACTACAATTGGTCTTAGGGGTACATATTTTAGTTGTTGTTTTCCTATGAATCTTTGGCACTTATCACCAGATTTCACAAAGATGCACACATATGAAAAAAGAAAAGGATAGTAATACCCAACCCTTAGGATTTTATGAGCTATGGTATTCTAGTAATGATGGCCTCCACAAATACTTGAATGAAACTGATGCATGACTTCAGATGAATCTTCTTTTTCTAAACATCTCAATAGTAAACCAGTAGGATCTTTCCAATATAAAAGATTATCATTAATGAAAAAATTAATTTCTCTGAGCTTAAAGGCTCGGGCTTGAGTCATGCTAAGTTCAAGAGAAACCTCCAATTTCTGTAAAAAATGAAAAATACCTGAATACCACTCACATGAATCCAAATTATCAGCCACTTGTTGGATGTCATGTTGTTCTTCCACTACTACCCCTATCTACAAACTTGTTGAATTTTCCCCAATGAAATTTATGTCCAAAAGATCATAGTTCTCTTCTGTCAAAATCTTGGCAAGGCCTTGGCCTTTTACCAGATTAGTGGTCTTCACTTCTACGTCAAACTCAATCAGCTTTGTGATCCATTTAGCTCTCTTTCCATCAATATCAGGTTGGATCAAGACATCCTTCACAGAGGCTGAAGGAGCATAGGCCAGAACCTTTGCATGGAGGATATAAATTCTGAAATCTTTTAATGACTTAATAAGAGCATAGGCTTGTTTTTCTATAAGATCATACCTTAGTTCAACATCCCTAAGTGATTTGTTGAAGAAATCCACTGGGTGATCAAGACCTTCATCATCTTTTTGTAACAAGACTGTTGCCACTGTGTCATCGGAAGAAAAAGAGAAAATATAGAAGTTCTTGGTGTAATATGGACTGATTAGAGTGGGAGATTCCATGATAGCCTGTTTGATATCCTGAAATGAACTTTTTGCATTGTCTGTCCATTTTATCTCAGATCCCTTTTTTAGCATAGAGGTTATATGTTTCACTAGCTCAACAAAATTAGGAATAAACCTTCTGAAAAAATTGATCTTATCGTGTAGGGATTGGATATCCTTCTTTGATCTTGGTATGGACAGCTTCTGAATTACTTCCACCCGAGATGGATCAATTTTCACTCCCTCTTCTGAAACAATGTGGCCTAGGAGCTTACCCTTCTTGAGAGAAAATTGAGACTTTTTGGGGTTCAGTGAAATCCCAAACTGTCTACATTTCAAAAATACTCTTTTTAGATGCTTCAGATGCTCTTCATGACTACTAGAATAAACTATGATATCATCAAGATAGATGAGGACAAAATTGTCCTTCTCTCCCACGAAATCTATGTCCATGGCCCTCTGAAAATTGGCCCCGACATTCATTAGCCCGAATGTCATCTTGGCGTACATGAAGCTACCCCAAGGAGTAGTAAAGATAGTTTTTTCTTGGTCATCAGGATGTACAGAAACCTAGTTATAGCCTGAGAAGCCATCTAGGAAAGACATGACAGTGGCCCCTAAAATTCTTTGTAGCAAGTGTTCCATCTTGTGTAGAGGATAATTGTCTTTCTTTGAGTATTTATTTAAGGTTCTAAACTCAATGTATAACCTGATCTCACCATTTTTCTTTCTCACTATTACTAGATTTTCAATCCATTTAGAGTATCTTAATGGGATTATGATTTTGGCATCAAGGATATTTTTGATTTATTTTTCAATTACAGGCAATAGGAGAGGACTGATAGGTCTCAGTTTCTTTTTGAAAGGGATGGTATCTTTCTCAAGGGGAATCTTATGTTGAATGACATCAAGATCATAGGTTTTCAGATCACTGTATTTTCAGGGAAAAACATCAGCAAATTCCTTCATAATGCTGCAATATTCTAACCTCTGATCAATAGTTAATTCAGTGGATAGATTTATGAATTTAGGATGATTTTGGCTTCCTATATTGTGCTCATGAATTGCAGGATCCTTCTCCTTCTTATCAGGTTTGTAGGGGACATCGTTTTGGTCGAAAAGATTCTCAAGAGGCACCAAACCCTGAGGTATATAATTGTTGGGCAGCTGAACGATATCATGTTGACCCATTTTTATTTTTAGCTTAGGCTTCTTGGATTCCTCTACATTTTGATTTTCCTGTCAATATGCATATTAGAAAATTCATCTACAACCAGAAGAAATCTACTAAGCTCATCATCATCTTCAAAAGTTTTCCAATATTTGACATTGTCGGGTAGGGATGGTCTATATTTGACTTGGATTTCGTAATTCAATCTAGGAGGCATGGGAGGAATGAACACACTAGTTGAGACAGAAAGGGAATCATCAAGGTGATTCATAGCTCTGGGTATATAAGAAATATCAAAAATGGAAAAAGAGTCCATGATTTTCCATATCTCATCCCTGTAAGCTTTCAACCTGACATGTTTTTCTTGGAAAGTACTATTCAATTGATGTATGATGAGATCCACATCTCCAAATATCTTTAGTCCTTTAATTCCCATCTCCTTGGCATAATTTAATCCCAACAACAAAGCCTCATACTCTGTTATATTGTTAGTAGTTTTGAAATTAAGTTTAAAAGACAAATGAATAGCCTCTTTTGAAGGAGAAATCAAAACTACACCTGCACCTACTGAGTCTTTGGTACTAGCACCATCAAAGAACATGCTCCACATGGGAGTACTCTCTCCATCAATCTGTTGATAAGTAGGCTTTGTGAGTTGCAAAGGAGTTGGTTGAGAATCATTTATTTGCAGAATGCATGCCCCAAAGTCTGTGTCTAATGCATAGATGGGATGGTTTACATAATTCTTCCCATCACTAATGATGTAGGCGAGCTAATTTTCTTTGTAAAGTCTCTTTAACTCTCCTCCAAAAATTGGGACTGTGGCATATGAAAGATCCATCTGCAAGGTACCTCCTAGCCTTTTTCTCCATGAACGTGACAAGAGGAGGCCGAACTTGGGTGGGATATCAGCCACTACAACATCCATTACCATGCTTCTCATTGGTAGATGGGCAAGGTTTATGACAAGGTATTTTATGAGGCAGAGGCATCTGACTTTCCTAGAGTCGAAAGAGAAGAGATCATGGCAAAGTTTTTTTATTTCAAGCCCAAGTTCATCTATCATTGCTTTAGGCATAAGATTGTGTGACGCTCCCGAGTCAAGCAAGCAATTGTGAAGGATCTTGTCATGGATATTTAGGGATATGTAGAAGGGTGGACAAGAGTCATCTCGGTCTTCTACCATAGGTCCTATAGTCACTGTGGGCTTGTCATATTGAAGGTTTACATAATCAACAACTGGGGGAGTCTTTGGTTGAAGGGACTTCAGGATAGCAGACTTGAATATGTCATTCTTCATAAGTTCATTTAATGACATAGGTATTTTCACCTTCTGAATTTCTGATTTGAAATTAAATGAATATGATATTTTATCGGAATGTTTTACCTCGTTAGAAGGAGCTCTGAGGGACACCTGTTCTTTAGCTTGGGGCTGTAATTTCTTTTGCTGTTATTTTGCAGGAATGGAGGTATGCTTTGTAGAAGCAACAGACTGCTTGGCAACAACATGTTTCTTTTTTCCAGGAGCAACAAACAATGGTTTTGGAGCGGTAGTATTATATATTAAATTGTAACCTGGTTGATCATCTGTCTGATAAAAAGATTCTTCAATTCTTGCCTCATTAATCTTCTCGTTCATCTGGGCCTCTTGATAATCTATTTGTGTCAAGAAGGAGGAATCAGTATCATCCCCTTCAACTTCATCATGAGATAGCTCCTGCTCTTCTTCTAGCACTGCATTTTGGAAGGGGCCCCCGATCCTTTGGTCTTCAGTTGCATTCTTGTCTCTCTGAAGGATCTGAACCTGCTGGTTGTTCCTTCTGTAAGGGAATGCATTGGGATTCCTGGGAGCATAGGCATTAGGCTCTTTACTTCTTGCTAGCTACTGACTCTGAATTTTCAGTTTTGACATTTCCGAGGTCAAGCTTTCCAACATCTTGGCCATCTTTTCCATTTTGGTATTTGAAGAAGAAGGAGGATCAGCAGACGACTTCTTTCTCTCAAGTTTTCCTTTAAGTTTTTGAGATGCCATAATGTTAGATTCAACCTCAAGAGAAACATATTTCATTAAAGCGAGTGTGGCTGACCTTCTTTCTCTAAGGATTAAGAAAAATTATGGATCAAAGGCAGAAGAGTAAGTAATCTTTACTGATGCATCAGGTGGCTTTATCTCTGCAGGGATCTTGCCAAACATCTTATTAAATCTTTTGGTGAAGTCTGAGACAAACTCCCCATTTTTTCTTCTTAGATTTCCAAATTCAGTAATACAATAGAAGAGGTCTCTTCTTTCTCCCCAATGTTTCAAAAACACTTCATCTAATTTCTCAATACTTGCCACTGAATTTGATGGCAGTTCCTTGAACCACTTCCTAGCTTGACCATCCAAGCTCTGCACAAAAATTATGGTCCAAACATCTTCCTCTAAAATGTTAATATTCTCAGCATAATCATAGAAAGATTCTATATGTTCTTCAACAGTATAATCCCCAGATCCAGTAAACTTTGGCATATATTTATGATAATCTCATGTTGGCATGGATGATAAGGGATTGGGCAACTCAAGAGGGGCATACCTATTAGCTAAGATTTGTTCCATTTTTGTCAAAGGGGAAGCCATGGCAATCTTGGGGGTTTATGCAAAGGAAGAGGTTTCTATAGATGATGGATGATATGGGATAGGTGGGACTATGGATAATGGTGGTCTTACTTCACTTTGGAATGAAGGGGAAGCACTGGTAGTATGACTACCCTAGAATGTGTTTCTTGAATAAGGTGGAAAGTAAGAAGATCTGTAAAAATGACTGAGAAACAAGGCCAAGTTTTCGTCACCCTTAGAGGAAAGATCTTGTAAAATATCTTCAATAACGGGCAGACTGGTATGAGTATGGAAAAAAAATTCTACAGGCTTAGTTGGTGAAGAATTCAAGGAAGAGGAAGAGTCCTCTTCTTGGATAGATTCTACAATTTCTTCCTCTAAGTTGGATATAGTAACATGCTCAGAAATAGAATCTATAACATCAGAGGAAATTGAAGGCTCATCACCCTTCAAGCTTTCTCACACAATTTCAATTTTCTGAGAACTAGAAGTTTCAGCAGAAGGGGATTCAACAAGAGGTTCTCTAGATACAAAAGAAGAAGTGTTTCTTGAAATACCTGGTTTAGATGCTCTTGCAGATCTAGAAGTTTGTCTTTGCAATGCTTTTCCACTTCTAATGATCTTCTAAGGGTTATGAACTGGTGTTTCCAGTGGTCTTTCTTGGTTTTCTCTGGTATGAGCCCTTCTCGAAGCCACTTCGTTCCAATGGAGTCGCCAGATAGATGATTACAACCAAAAATGTGTCCAAAATTTGTCTATCATCAAAGTTGGATCTTTTCATCTCCCAAGGAAGTTGAGCTTCAATCTCCTCTCCCCGGTAACGACGCCAATTTGTTATCACTCCAAGAAACTCTCCTAGGTTGTATCTCAGATATGCCTAGTAACTTAACCTTTTTGTAATTATTTTCCCAATAATGGGTGTGGGTTTGTATCAAAAAGAATATCTAAATCACTAGATTGTATCTTCAAGACAGTCTAGCTATACTAATGCAGTACAAGGCCTTCAAGAGCTATTATCAGATAGGTTTGTAGATAAAATGGATAAGAAAACCAATCAATTAACCAGAACATATATAAAAATATATATGATGAGTCAACAAACTAGCAAAGGATGCTTATGATTATTTCTTAATAATCAAAGATAAGATGACAGTTACGATGGGACCTTTAAACATAGACAAAGAAATGATTTCAACTCATAGGCATAGAAAAAGATAAAGAGAGACTGATAATAACAATGAAAGAAGCTTCCATGCTTAATATATTAAAGAAAGTGTCTTTATCATAATAACAATGGATTACAGAACTCAAAATTGAACCCTTTGTTCGTCAAATGTTCTGGACTTTATAGCCCTTTACAAACAGTTTCAAGATCCTATACTACTGGATCAAATTTTGCCTAAAATAGAAAATCAATAACTGGCCCAAGAAAATAGGAAAAGATCCTATAAACTAGGTCAATTCAAATCCTCGGATGATCTTTATGTTCCTCAAATTCTTTGGCAGGTGTAGTGAGCCTTCTGAGGCTGCTGGATTTCATGTGATATGGGAGGAGTCGAACATGACACCTGTTGACAGCCAAACAACTTTATATCCTTGAAAATAGCTAACTATTTTTTACCTTTCTATCTTGTAGAGCATCTCTAAAACCAAAACAAACTCTTGATAAGGATGTCATTAATTATTTTCCATCGATTGGAACCAGTTCTGAGGCTTTTGGACAAGGAAAACTTGGACCTGTGCAAACATATTAACTTCTTGCCTTATTAGTGCTTTCAGTAGCTAGAGTAGATAGAATTCAGACCAATTATCTACCGAATGCTCTGATTTTGGTGGCTAATGAACAATCGATAAGTTCTCCTAAGCCACCAAAACTTGAGACTAGTGAAATTATCAAAATTTCAAAAATACCTTTAATCTTAGCTCAAAAAAGACTTAAGGCCGATCTTTTAAGGCTTCTTCATCTTGCTCAAAGGTTGTAGGGTTATTGGCTGCCTCTAGTTCATTGTACTGAACTGCCACCTCTGCTAGGGTTTCAAGAGTAGCATGTGTCTGAGCCTGGTGTTTTGAAGACATAGCTTGTTTCCTCAAATACCTAACCTTTTTCTTCAAGCCCTAAGCTACTCTCCATAACCTGTTGTAGTATTTTACAATCTTCTCCTTCTTTTTCTTTTCCTTTATGCTTTCATGAGCTAATCTTTCCAAGGATGAGTTTCTTTCTGCAAAGTTCTTCGACAGGGTTTCATACCTGGTTTTGATTACCCTTTCTATCACTTCTTTCTCGGCTAACTTCTTCTTAAGCTTCTTGATTTCCTTTGATTTACTCTGCTTTACTCATTTTCTAGATGAGGCATCTACAATTTGTGGTTCTTGTTCTTCTTGAGGTGTAGGTGATGGAAAGTCTTCATAACTTGTTGTGTATATATCTACAAAAACAGAATTTTCACGCCCTGTGGTGACTGAATCCTCATGCCCTGTTTCAATCTAGTGCTCTTCATCCTTTGAGTCTGTGTAAGGAATATTAAGAATGCTTTTGTTCACTGGGGATTCTTTGGCCTTTTCTTTTTCACTGTTGAAATTCAATTTCTTCTTAGTTGTATTTATCTTAGACGAAGGAGAGGGTTGATTAACTGGAGCTGGAGAGATAGCTCTCCTCCTCCTCTTTCCACTTCTGGGAGTAGAAGACTTCTTGGAATGAGGACTCTTTTTACCCTCTGGTTGTACCCCAGTCTGGAAATCATTCCAGAACAAGAAGTAATTCCACTCTTTGCCTCTTCTTTGCAACAGCTCACAAACCAAAATTTTAATCAAACTGTGGTGGGATAGTCTACCTGTAACTTTATTGGGTTTGGCCTTGACTTGATGAGCCATTTTGGATAAGCTTCTATGGATAAAATAGGGCAGATTGAGTGGGTTTCTACCAGTCAAATGACTTATGAGTTTAAAATGGTAAATCATCACTTTGTTATATCGCCCTTCACAAGTTATATAGACCATTATGGATTTTAATAACTGCTGCCATTTCTCTTCAAGGAAAGACACATGGATGTGTTTCTTCCATATCAAACCCCTGTGTTCTGGTTTCAAATAAGACCTGAATTCAACATTCTTAGTGACAGTAGTTTTAAACCATTTTTCTCCAGTCTTGGGAAGCTCTGTCACTTCGGCTATGAGTGCTTCATCTATCTTGAATTCATACCGACCTATGATTTCTTTATTTCCATCGAACTTAAGGGAAAAGGCCTCTACCACCTACTGATGAGAACTCTGAAATGGTTTTCAAAAATTATAACACCCTGCATCTCTGAACAGTTGACATACCTCCGGGTGCGATTCCAAGTAACTGATGTCGTCGAGCTCTTTCCTCGGGGTTGACCCTCCTTTCTTCATCTGCCACAATGCTTATGTTCACCTGTGATCGAAGAAACATATTTCGGGGGAGAGTTGCACATCGTATAGTTAGGGAGATTCGGCTCGACTATGATAGAAAAGAGAAAACTGAGGCGATTTTTAGAACGTGGCACTGATTACAAGGGATGTGGCATAACGGTTTGTGATTTGCAGCAATCATGGTCGATAACTGTAATGATGGAGGGTACGTAAGAATATTTCTTGATGATACAACAATCCTGAAAAGATTCGCTTATATCATACAGAGATCAGCTCTCGGTCATGAATGGTTCATTCTCCTATATTTTTGATGGCTAATTTGCAATTATAAAACTTCAAACCCGACGGTTGAAACATGTGAAAGGATGTGTTGACTCCTCCCCCACTTCTGCGATTTCGGTGGCTAAAATAACACTGAATTCCTTTGTTTAAGCCACCGAAAGCTGAGGCTTTTGGTGGCTAATGAACAATCGAAATGTTTGCCTAAGTCACCGAAACCTGAGATTTGAATTAGATCAAATAAAAACTAAACAAAATTTTATTTTAACTTTATTACATGCATAAAGCTTTCAAAAATGAGCTTTAAAAAATTAATAATGTATTTTTTAAAAGACATCCTATCATCTAAAATGAAATAACTCGATTGTTTTATTTGAGGAGATAACACTCTCTATCTTATAATTTATAATGGAATATTTGTTTAATATACATACAATGTAATATTTTTAAAACATTTTTATTTTTATTTTTTTTAATAAATTTAAAAATAAAATAGGAAGACAATTTAAAAATTACATGTTTATAAGTTCAAATTATACACACAAACAATAAATTTATAAACAATATGGATTTACTTTAAAATGTGAATTTGATATAGACATTAATAAATAATTTATAAACAATATGGATTTAGTGAATTTGATATAGACATTTAACAATCAAATA